>CM061550.1:17908012-18220991 GCA_030864225.1 Capsicum baccatum var. pendulum
GTCTATCTAGAATGTAGTCTGGTCTTATTCTGAATGACATAGTACTCTCAAGGTAAGCAACTAAATTAAATGGTCCAAAGTGAATTCTTTCCATTGCTTCTAGGGAGTCTAATGGTCTAAAATTTAAATTACCTAATATTGTCTGTTGATATGAGTCTGAAGAAGAAGCTATGCCTTTGCCTTTATCTGCAGAAGGCTGAGGCAGTCCTGTTGGTTTCATGCTGAAAACAAATGAGTTGAATTAAACCAAAACTTAACTTATTTATTTATTTATTCATAATTGTAATCTACTTAACTGATCTGCTAAGTTGTTTTCTTTACCTTTTATATGTTCAAATATAATATTTTTATAAATGAATATTGTATCTAGAAAATTCAGCCATCTTCTTCTACTGCTAGTTTTATTGTTTATTTTTTGATGGAATTTAACAATAGCTTCACAATCTGTTCTAACTAAAATTTCTTCTTTATTTAGAATATATAACTTAAAATTATTTAAACCATATATTATTGCTAATACTTCTAGGTCTATAGCACTCTTGTTTCTTTTTTCTTTATATGCTCCACTCTGGTAGCCGCATATTTGTTCTTCGTTTTTATTACTATATTTATTAGGTCGTGCTTTTAGAATAACTCCCCATCCTAAATCACTTCCATCTGTTTGAATAATTAAATAGTCTGACTCTAATGGTATTTTTAAGTCTGGAATATTTTAAACATTTTCGTTTATCTTTTGAACTAATTTAATATCTTCTATATTAAAGCTTTTTTTGTCCTTGCTTCCTGTCTTTGCATATAATGGTCCTGCTATTTTTCCTAAATCTTGGATAAAATTTCTCGCGTAGTTTACTAATCCTAAAAATTTTTGTAAGTCTTTAATTTTTTCTAATTTATCGGGCATTTCTAATACCTTTTTAGCTATGTGTGATTGGAGTTTTACTCTTCCATTTCCTAATGTTATGCCTAAGAAATTGATATAAGTATTACATAATTTCATTTTCTTTTTACTTATTACTATACCATGCTTAACGAATAATCTAAATACTATTAATAAGTGTCCTAAGTGTTCTTGCATAGTTTGACTAAACACTAAAATATCATCTACATATACTAATACAAAATGTTTATATTCTCCAAATATATTATTCATTTTTCTTTGAAAAATGGGTGGAGCTGTCTTTAAACCAAACGACATAACTAACCATTCAAAATGTCCTCCTGGACATGTGAATGCAGTCCATTCTATGCTGTCTGGGTGCATTTTGACTTGCCAGTATCCTGATTTGCAGTCAAATTTGCTACATATTTTCTTATTTTGTATTCTATTGATTAACTCACTTTTATCTGGTAGTTTATATGCATCTGTTCTAGTATTGTCATTTAATATTTTATAGTTAATTACCATACGAGCTTTACTTCTTATTTGTTCATTATGACTTCTTACCATAAAAGCAGCCGATCTATGTCTAGAAGTAGATCTTCTTATTACTTCTAATTTTAGAAGTTCTTTAATTTGTATATCAAATTCTTTAGTATCTTCATTATTAGCTTCTATAGGTGCAGTTTTTATAGTGTATTCTGAATTAATTATATCTAATTTACACATTATCTCATTAGCATCCCAATAAGCTAATGATCTTTCTCCGATTATTTTCATTTTATCTAATATAGATATTATATTATCTAAGTCTTTTGGACTATTTATCATTTCTATTTTATTTATTCCTTTTTTAAAGTTATAAAACTGTTTTATATTTATTAAAGTATAAACTTTTTCAATATTCTCTAAGTATTCATATTCTTCTATATTTATTAACGCATACTCTTCTATACATTCTTTTAACTCTTTTTCCTCTTCGTTAATTTTACAACTATTATCTGTACATTTATCACAGCATGGCTGAGGATCTGGTTGAGAATCTTTTTGTGCTTTAAGTTTTCTATATACTGTAGGTAATCTTGAAGTTATTACTGGAGTATGTGTGAGATTTTTGAATAACATTATACCATCTCTAGTTATAAGGCAACCTCCTCTGTTGTGTAGATAAAATTTTAATCCTATCACAAAGTCTGTTTCAATATTTAAGTCTCTTACTAATACTTGATTAATATTATAAGTAGGTTCGTAATATTTATTACACGTATTTAAGAAACTTATTTGAACTTGCTCTATATAGTGATGATAAATATTTCTGGATCCATCCATTTGCATTGTTGTAATTGGTGTTTTATATGTTTCTAATATGTTTTCTGGTATTAGCTCTTTATTTATTATACAACTAGTACATCCTGGATCTATTAGAGCTAATGTTTCTATTTCTATATCTTTAATTTTTATTTTTACTAATACTTTTACCTTAGAAAAGTCTTTTTCTTCGTTGCATATTAGGCCACTATTATTTTCTATGTTCATAAGCTTTGTTTCTATTTGTTCTAAATGTTCCGTTCTTTGTGTACTATTTTCATCGTCATATTGTTTAGCTTTTCCTTTTTCTAATGTATTTATTCTGTGTTCTAGCTCATTTACTCTAGCCTCCATAGTTGTTATTCTTAGATTCGTGATTTGATTGTATATCTTTGTTCATTGTTTACGTTTGATTCTATTTTTATTTTTAGGGTAGTTTCTATACAATTTATATAGGCTTCCATGTAACATTTTCTACATTTAGCTCTGTATTTCTTACTAGGATACCATTTACAAATTTGGCATCTATTACTATCTATTCCTTTATTTTTTTGGAACTTATGGGTACACTCTTCTGTGACATTCATTAAGTTATTTATTACTAAACTATTTAAGTCTAACTCATCTATTTCTTGTCCTATTTCATTTATCAGGTTATCTTCTTCAGAGTCTGATGGGTCTGTTTTGTTATTTTCATTTAATTCAAAATTTACTATAGAATATATGCTTTCTATGTCTGACATATATTCGTCTACATTTAATAATGTTTCTTGAAAATCTTCTATTAACTGAGTGTTTCTAGTTCTGCTATTGTTTTCTTTTAGGACATATATTTGCTAAATGATCTGCACTTTCACATGTATAACATTCTAGTTTATTTCTATAATTTCTATCATTTCTATATTACCTAACATGTCTATCTCTATTTAAATAAGGTTTCTTTGCTTGTGATTTTCTTAGAAAATATCTTTTACGAGTGTATGATTTTTTGTTGTAATTATTGTAATTCTTTTTATATCTTCTTGGTTTTCTTGGGTTATTATCATAATTCTGGGTGGTATATGTTATTGATTTACAAAAATTCATTTCATTTCTTTTTAACTGTTTTTGTATTTATATATTTGTACATTTCTCTCTTAATACATCCATTACATGTTGTATTCTTTGTCCTATAGTCCATCTAGCATTTGGGTATTGAATTACTCCATCTCATTTATACCATCTTTCTTCTATTTCTCTTCCTAATGGTCCTGGTAATTTATTAAATAATTTCTTTTCTAATTCCTCATTAAAAGTATTACCACTGGTTGTACAATAATAAAAATAATTTTTTTAAAAGTTTTTTATATGCATCTTGTGTTAGATGCTTAATTGTTCTAATTTTATCAATGCATCTTTTTGTAATGTTATTAGACCATTATTTGGGTCTTTTCCTTTTAATAAATTATGTATTTTATTTGTAAAATTATAAGGGTTTGGTCCCATTGCTATTAAAACTTGAAAATCTTGTGGGCAATTAGATTTGAATCCTTCCCATGTAGCTTTTGCTAACTCTTCTAAAAAGATTTCGAGATACTTATACATTGTTTCTACATCTGTTTCTATATAATGTCTTAGATAATCTGCTATTACTATTTCTTTCCATAGATCTATTAGAGTATCCCACATTTGTGGATCATGAGCTGCTATGTATAAAATTTTTCCTTTACTACCTCCTTCTTGGAGTTTAATTTGTTCTTCTATTGGCATTCTTTTTTTAGCTGGTCTTATATTTTCACCTTTAATTTCTTGATCTGAATTTATCCTAATTGCTAGTCTTCTAGGTATATTTCCTGTGCTATAACTTATTGGTTGAACATTAGGGTTACTTGGCTGGAAAGGACTAGCACTTGTAGAGCTTGTTGCTTCTACTTCTGCTAATTCTTTATAGCTTATTATAGACATTGTGTCTTCACTTTCCTTTTCTGAGTTAGTATCATTAATATTTTTTGATTGATGCGTCCTATATTCTAAGTTATCATTTCTCTCTAAATATGTTTTGAAATGTTTTATACATTCTTTTATATCCATGTTATTCTTTTGGCATCCTTTACATTTAAAAACCCTATTTTTATTTCCTTCATGCAACATTAGTGCTTGTTCTATCGCATAATCTACTTCATATCCTTCTTGTAATATTTCTACATTCATTAATTCTTATTCTATTTCTACAGTACTCTCTGTTTCATTATCATCTAATGATCTTTGATTTGTGTAATTATAGTCTGTGAATCTAACAGATGTTTATCCTTTACTACTAGTATATAATTATTGGGTTTCTGGAATAAATACCTTTGGTTTACTAAATTTATCTAGATTCCATTCTAATCGTGCATATTCTTCTGGATTTATCTTTATAGGTTTTATTAAATTTATTCCTTTATTATCCATTATTTATACTACATCGTTTACTTTTAATTTATATTTAGTGTTGCTAGTTAAAGTCATTCTTCCAATAAATCCTATACATATTAATAAATTATTTCCACTACTCATTTCTTCATATCCTTTAGTTTGAATTCCTATTTTAATATTTGTTCCAAATTCTTTTAAGTTCATTAAAATGTCTGGACTAATGTAAAAAATTCCTCCATTATTTGTCATGTCTACTTCAGTTAATCCTATTATTGATTTTTTAATATCTGCCCATCTATCTATATATATTACTACCAATACTTTGGATCCTAAATTTTTTCTAGTTAATCCTTTAATTCCTATTACTGTTAGTCCCATGTGCATTAACATAGTTTTATTGTTTCTTATTTGTCTTAAAGATTCAGAGTCTACAAGTTTTAACGTAGTGAAATTTTCTTCTACTGCGGATATTTGTTCCTCTCTATAATGTCTGTATAACTGATTATCTGTAGTGAAGTACTTTGTATTATATAAAGTTTTAGGAATTAAATTTTTAATTGATTTTGCTAGAAAATTTGTAAATCTCTGTCTACGTCTATCACTTCGTTTAATTCTTGATGTTGTCTTATATTTTGACTAGTCCTTGGTAGTAATCTAGAGAATATATTACTTCCTATTCTATTATTTGAAAAACTTATCCTTTCTTTTCTATTTCTTTCTCTATTTTCTTCGATGGCTCTTCCTGATCTAGTTGAAAGAAAGTCCATTGTGGTTTTGGTTTTATAGCTTTTCTTTCTTGTCTAGGAGATAATTCGGTTCTTTTTAATTGATTTATTAGTTCGTCTATCTCAGGATTTTTATCTGGTTCTTTATCTTCTTTATTTTTTATTAAGAAATCTATCTTTTTATGTAGTTCGGGTAATTCTGGTTCTTCAACTGATTTGTTAATTTCTTTTCCTTTTATTATGATATCTATTAAATCTATTAATAATGCTATTATAGTATTATTTTGTTTTACAATTGTTTTTTCTGACTGGCCTATCAGTAGATGTAAAGAAAATCCTTCTGGTTCGGTATGAAATATTTTTGAAGTTTCTAAAGCTTTTTTATAGTTCATATCTTCTATATTCATGAAAGAGAAATTTCTTCTGGCCTTTGTGTTAATGTTTTTAACTTAGTTATATCAGCTTGTATAATTTGTAATTTTTCTTCTATTTTGGTTATTGATAAATAGTTTTGTTTTCTATTTCTTTAGGTTTTTCTAGTATATTCTTTATTAATTTTTCAATTTCTATTTTTGTAGGTATTTTTTCTAGATTGAAATTATTATTCAAATATTGTATCTTTTCATTTATTTCTGATTCTTGGATTTATAAATAATCTAAATTTTGTTCTAGTTTTTCTAATATCTTTTTCTGCTTATTTTGAGTTTTTTCTTGTTCTTCTAAGAATCTTATTATAATGTTATCCTTTTCTTGAATTTTTTCACTAAGGTTTATTATTATATCAATCAAGGTGTTATATTGTTTATCTTCGGAGTGCAATATATGTTCTCCTTTACTAAAATTACACTTTAAAGTAGTATTATCTTTTAATTTTCTATATTTCTTTTCAGGTTGATAACGAAGATTTAAATACTCAAGGTGTTTTAATGAATCTATTTTGTTTAGCCTAGATGATTTAGATTAAGATACTTTTTACTTAGCTCTATTTGGTATTTTAGTTTAATATTAGTATAAAATATATATAATTCTATTTCTCTTATATTTTCTACTATCCTGATTTGTTCACTAATCAATGCTTTTCTATAATATTTAGATGTTACAATAATTATTTCGTCTGTTTCTTTAAAGTTTAAAACATCTTTTTCTAGGTTCTTTATTTCTTTAGATAATAATTCTAGTCTTTCTTTAAACTGTTTTAGAATTTTTAATATTTGATTTTTATGTATAAATTCTCTATAATATTGACTTTGGATTTCTCTAATATATCTGATGTATCTTATAGGCATCTATTATCCTAATTGATAAGATTTTTTACTAATACAATCCTTAAGCCACTTTATTCCTGTACTATTATTTTCTAAATCTCTATCACAACCTTGTATTTTTCAATTTAATGCACTTACTAATCTATCACACACTGGTCTAAATGTATTATATAATTTATATAATCTCTTTGCCTCTAGTAACCTTTTTCTACTTTCTTCTAAGTTATGTTTTCTAGCTATAATATTATTTCTTTTTCTGATTTCTCTAGGGAGTCTAATGGTCTAAAATTTAAATTACCTAATATTGTCTGTTGATATGAGTCTGAATAAGAAGCTATGCCTTTGCCTTTATCTGCAGGAGGCTGAGGCTGTCCTGTTGGTTTCATGCTGAAAACAAATGAGTTGAATTAAACCAAAACTTAACTTATTTATTTATTCCTAATTGTAATCTGTTTAACTGATCTGCTAAGTTGTTTTCTTTACCTTTTATATGTTCAAATATAATATTTTTATAAATGGATACTATATCTAGAAAATTCAGCCTTCTTCTTCTACTGCTAGTTTTATCGTTTATTTTTTGATGGAATTTAACAATAGCTTCACAATCTGTTCTAACTAAAATTTCTTCTTTATTTAAAATATATAACTTAAAACTATTTAAACCATATATTATTGCTAATACTTCTAGGTTTATAGCACTCTCGTTTTCTTTTTCTTTATATGCTCCACTCTGGTAGCCGTATATTTGTTCTTCGTTTTTATTACTATAGTTATTAGGTGTTCTAAGTATCCTCTAGCATGATTTGTTGCTTAAGTGAAATCATTAAAAACTTTAAAAAGTGGGGTTTTAAAACCTTGTATTGACTCTAATACTTCTATCCATGTTTGAAAAATGCCATTAGTTTTACCATGAGTAACTACATAATATTTAAACCTTGGCTTGCTTTTTTCTGCCATAGATTGACATAGAGAATTCATTGCTGCCATAAAATGGTTACGATTTTGCTTATTATAAGATTTCCAAAGGTTGTCTATTAAACACTTCCGGGGTCTATCTAAAATGTAGTCTGGTCTTATTCTGAATGACATATTACTCTCAGGGTAAGCAACTAAATTAAATGGTCCAAAGTGAATTCTTTCCATTGCTTCTTTTAGCCTATATTTTTCTCATTTTTTTTTATCTTACCCTGTTCATCTCTCTCTTTTAACTTAAATTCTTAGTAGCTACTTATAGTAAGAGATAAGATTGACAGGCGGGGATGCCCACTTTGTGTCTTGTAATAATCGAGTCAGTGTCAGTGTCAGAATGGTGCTTCCTTTATCATTACTTTCTAAAAAGAAAGAAAAACTGTGAAGCATGTGTCTGACTGAGTCAAGAAAGAAACAATAATGCATGTGACGATGAGGCCCAATGAGTACCCGACTAGCATTAATAAGATTCTTTCTTATCTTTTATCTTTAAGTGTCGGCCACATATGTCCAGGCCACGTAGTTATTTTTATGTCCACTCCTTTTTCTAGGAATTTGCCTATAAAAGGCTTAAGACTTAGTAGTAGAAGGTAAGAATGAAAAAGAAGGAAAAAATCGAACACAACATATTCCTCTTCCCTCTAAATGTGTAAAACCCTTCTCCTAAACCATCAATCCTTCTTCTTTGTATAAACCAAGTTGTATAATATAGTCTGAATAAAAGTTTTCAAGTTTCGATTCAATCTTAAGGGGGTTCCCGAAAGGGAAACCTCTCCCCCAGTTACTTTATGTAAGTTCATATTTACACTATGTTTTTCCCACAAAAAATATTTATGTTTATGAAGTTTTTATTTTTATATAGTATGTAACTACATGTAATTATTAAAATCATGTAACTTTATGTAAATCCTTATTACCCTTAGTATATGGTTAATCTTTTAACCTTTTAATAGCAACGATGGATTAACCTGTAAATTTCTAGGAATTCTGGCTTTGAAAGTCCGCCAAGTCTGCTGAATGGACAATAAGACAAGTGTTAATAGCCAGGTGACTATTTTGGGGTGTGGTTAAAGAAGAAGATATTAAGAATTTAAGTTAAAAGAGAGAGATGAACAGGGTAAGATAAAAAAAAAAGTAAAAATGGAAAAAATATAGGCTAAAAGAACTTATTTAATGAAGAAACTATAAGAGAGAGGAAGTACTGAGTAGTATTTTACAACATATTTGCATTAACCAACCAATAATTGCTTATGTTCATTTTTGTTTTTTATTGAAACATCTTTTTATCTGAGTGTCTATTTTATTGGTATCAGAGTGAGAAGGTTTTGAAAACATTACCAGGAACATTACCTATTAACTCGCAATTTTTTTTTAAATTTTGTATGAAAAGACATAGATCTTTCCAAGACATAAGGTGTAGCTATTTCTATTTATATCGAGAAATCAGAAAAAGAAATAATATTATAGCTAGAAAACATAACTTAGAAGAAAACAGAAAAAGGTTACTAGAGGCAAATAGATTATATAAATTATATAATACATCTAGACCAGTGTGTGATAGATTAATAAGTGCGTTAAATTGGGAAATACAAGGTTGTGATAGAAATTTAGAAAATAATAGTACAAGAATAAAGTGGCTTAAGGAATGTATTAGTAAAAAATCTTATCAATTAGGATAATAGATGCCTATAAGATACATCAGATATATTAGAGAAATCCAAAGTCAATATTGTAGAGAATTTATACATAAACATCAAATATTAAAAATTCTAAAACAGTTTAAAGAAAGACTAGAATTATTATCTAAAGAAATAAAGAACCTAGAAAAAGATATTTTTAACTTTAAAGAAACAGACGAAATAATTATTGTAACATCTAAATATTATAGAAAAAACATTGATTAGTGAACAAATCAGGATAGTAGAAAATATAAGAGAAATAGAATTAGATATATTTTATACTAATATTAGACTAAAATACCAAACAGAGCTAAGTAAAAAGTATCTTAATCTAAATCATCTAGGCTAAACAAAATAGATTCATTAAAACACCTTGAGTATTTAAATCTTCGTTATCAACCTGAAAAGAAATATAGAAAATTAAAAGATAATACTACTTTAAAGTGTAATTTTAGTAAAGGAGAACATATATTGCACTCAGAAGATAAACAATATAACACATTGATTGATATAATAATAAACCTTAGTGAAAAAATTCAAGAAAAGGATAACATTATAATAAGATTCTTAGAAGAACAAGAAAAAACTCAAAATAAGCAGAAAAAGATATTAGAAAAACTAGAACAAAATTTAGATTATTTATAAATCCAAGAATCAGAAATAAATGAAAAGATACAATATTTGAATAATAATTTCAATCTAGAAAAAATACCTACAAAAATAGAAATTGAAAAATTAATAAAGAATATACTAGAAAAACCTAAAGAAATAGAAAACAAAACTATTTATCAATAACCAAAATAGAAGAAAAATTACAAATTATACAAGCTGATATAACTAAGTTAAAAACATTAACACAAAGGCCAGAAGAAATTTCTCTTTCATGAATATAGAAGATATGAACTATAAAAAAGCTTTAGAAACTTCAAAAATATTTCATACCGAACCAGAAGGATTTTCTTTACATCTACTGATAGGCCAGTCAAAAAAATTAGAGCTAATGTTTCTATTTCTATATCTTTAATTTTTATTTTTACTAATACAATGGCTGGAAAGGACTAGCACTTGTAGAGCTTGTTGCTTCTACTTCTGCTAATTCTTTATAGCAATATAGAAGATATAAACTATAAAAAAACTTTAGAAACTTCAAAAATATTTCATACCGAACCAGAAAGATTTTCTTTACATCTACCGATAGGCCAGTCAAAAAAAACAATTGTAAAAAATAATAATACTATAATCGCATTATTAATAGGTTTACATGCTAAAATAGATACCATAATAATAGGAAAAAAAATTAACAAATCAGTCGAAGAACCAGAATTACCCGAACTACATAAAAAGATAGATTTCTTAATAAAAAATAAAGAAGATAAAGAACCAGATAAAAATCCTGAGATAGACGAACTAATAAATCAATTAAAAAGAATCGAATTATCTCCTAGACAAGAAAGAAAAGCTATAAAACCAAAACCACAATGGACTTTCTTTCAACTAGATCAGGAAGAGCCATCGAATAAAATAGAGAAGAAAGGATAAGTTTTTCAAATAATAGAATAGGAAGTAATATATTCTCTAGATTACTACCAAGGACTAGCCAAAATATAAGACAACATCAAGAATTAAAAGAAGTGATAGACGTAGACAGAGATTTACAAATTTTCCAGCAAAATCAATTAGAACTTTTAAGTTCTAAAACTTTATATAATACAAAGTACTTCACTACAGATAATCAGTTATACAGACATTATAGAGAGGAACAAATATCAACATTAGGAGAAAATTTCACTACGTTAAAACTTGTAGACTTCGAATCTTTAAGACAAATAAGAAACAATAAAACTATGTTAATGCACATGGGACTAATAGTAATAGGAATTAAAGGATTAACTAGAAAAAATTTAAGATCCAAAGTATTGGTAGTAATATATGATGATAGATGGACAGATATTAAAAAATCAACAATAGGATTAACTGAAGTAGACATGACAAACAATGGAGGAATTTTTTACATTAGTCCAGACATTTTAATGAACTTAAAAGAATTTGGAACAAATATTAAAATAGGAATTCAAACTAAAGGATATGAAGAAATGAGTAGTGAAAATAATTTATTAATATGTATAGGATTTATTGGAAGAATGACTTTAAGTAGCAACACTAAATATAAATAAAAGTAAACGATGTAGTAGAAATAATGGGTAATAAAGGAATAAATTTAATAAAACCTATAAAGATAAATCCAGAAGAATATGCAGGATTAGAATGGAATCTAGATAAATTTAGTAAACCAAAGGTATTTATTCCAGAAACCCAATTATTATATACTAGTAGTAAAGGACAAACATCTGTTAGATTCACAGACTATAATTACACAAAACAAAGATCATTAGATGATAATGAAACAGAGAGTACTGTAGAAATAGAACAAGAATTAATGAATGTAGAAATATTACAAGAAGGATATGAAGTAGATTATGCGATAGAACAAGCACTAATGTTGCATGAAGAAAATAAAAATAGGGTTTTTAAATGTAAAGGATGCCAAAAGAATAACATGGATATAAAAGAATGTATAAAACATTTCAAAACATGTTTAGAGAGAAAGGATAACTTAGAATATAGGACGCATTAATCAAAAAATATTAATGATACTAACTCAGAAAAGGGAAGTGAAGACACAATGTCTATAATAAGCTATAAAGAATTAGCAGAAGTAGAAGCAACAAGCTCTACAAGTGCTAGTCCTTTCCAGCCAAGTAACCCTAATGTTCAACCAATAAGTTATAGCACAGGAAATATACCTAGAAGACCAGCAATTAGGATAAATCCAGATCAAGAAATTAAAGGTGAAAATATAAGACCAGCTAAAAAAAGAATGCCAATAGAAAAATAAATTAAACTCCAAGAAGGAGGTAGTAAAGAAAAAATTTTATACATAGCAGCTCATGATCCACAAATGTGGGATACTGTAATAGATCTATGGAAAAGAATAGTAGTAGCAGATTATCTAAGACATTATACAGAAACAGATGTAGAAACAATGTATAAGTATCTCGAAACCTTTTTAGGAGAGTCAGCAAAAGCTACGTGGGAAGGATTCAAATCTACTTGCCCACAAGATTTTCAAGTTTTAATAGTAATGGGACCAAACTCTTATAATTTTACAAATAAAATACATAATTTATTAATAGGAAAAGATCCTAATAGTGGTCTAATAACATTACAATAAGATGCATTGATAAAATTAGAACAATTAAGTATCTCACACTGGATGCATATAAAAAACTTTTTAAAAAATTATTTTTATTATTGTACAACCAGTGGTAATACTTTTAATGAGGAATTAGGAAAGAAATTATTTAAAAAATTACCAGGACCATTAGGAAGAGAAATAGAAGAAAGATGATATAAAGGAGATGGAGTAATTCAATACCCAAATGCTAGATGGACTATAGGACAAAGAATACAACATGTAATGGATGTATTAACAGAGAAATGTACAAATATATAAATACAAAAACAGTTAAAAAGAAATGAAATGAATTTTTGTAAATCAATAATATATACCACCCAGAATTATGATAATAACCCAAGAAAACCAAGAAGATATAAAAAGAATTACAATAATTACAGCAAAAAATCATACACTCGTAAATGATATTTTCTAAGAAAATCACAAGCAAAGAAACCTTATTTAAATAGAGATAGACATGTTAGGAAATATAGAAATGATAGAAATTATGGAAATAAACTAGAATGTTATACATGTGGAAGTCCAGATCATTTAGCAAATATATGCCCTAAAAGAAACAATAACAGAACTAGAAACTCTCAATTAATAGAAGATTTTCAAGAAACATTATTAAATGTAGACGAATATATGTCAGACACAGAAAGCATATATTCTATAGTAAATTTTGAATTAAATGAAAATAACAAAACAGACTCATCAGACTCTGAAGAAGATAACCTGATAAATGAAATAGGACAAGAAATAGATGAGTTAGACTTAAATAGTTTAGTAATAAATAACTTAATGAATGTCACAGAAGAGTGTACCCATGAGTTCCAAAAAAATAAAGGAATAGATAGTAATAGATGCCAAATTTGTAAATGGTATCCTAGTAAGGAATACAGAGCTAAATGTAGAAAATGTTACATGGAAGCCTGTATAAATTGTATAGAAACTACCCTAAGAATAAAAATAGAATCAAACGTAAACAATGAACAAAGATATACAACTAATCAAATCATGAATCTAAGAATAACAACTATGGAGGCTAGAGTAAATGAGCTAGAACATAGAATAAATAAATTAGAAAAAGGAAAAGCTAAGCAATATGAAGATGAAAATAGTACACAAAGAACGGAACATTTAGAACAAATAGAAACAGAGCTTATGAACATAGAAAATAATAGTGGCCTAATATGCAACAGAGAAAAAGACTTTTCCACGGTAAAAGTATTAGTAAAAATAAAAATTAAAGATATAAAAATAGAAACATTAGCTCTAATAGATCCAGGATGTACTCGTTGTATAATAAATAAAGAGATAATACCAGAAAACATATTAGAAACATATAAAACACCAATTACAGCAATGCAAATGGATGGATCCAGAAATATTTATCATCACTATATAGATCAAGTCCAAATAAGCTTCTTAAATACGTGTAATAAATATTACGAACCTACTTATAATATTAATCAAGTATTAGTAAGAGACTTAAATAGTGGAACAGACTTTGTGATAGGATTAAAATTTTGTCTACACAACAGGGGAGGTTGCCTTATAACTAGAGATGGTATAATGTTATTCAAAAACCTCACACATACTCCAGTAATAACTTCAAGATTACCTACAATATATAGAAAACTTAAAGCACAAAAAGATTCTCAACCAGATCCTCAGCCATGCTGTGATAAATGTATAGATAATAGTTGTAAAATTAACGAAGAGGAAAAAGAGTTAAAAGAATGTATAGAAGAGTATACGTTAATAAATATAGAAGAACATGAATACTTAGAGAATATAGAAAAAGTTTATACTTTAATAAATATAAAAACAGTTTTATAACTTTAAAAAAGGAATAAATAAAATAGAAATGATAAATAGTCCAAAAGACTTAGATAATATAATATCTATATTAGATAAAATGGAAATAATCGGAGAAAGATCATTAGCTCATTGGGATGCTAATGAGATAATGTGTAAATTAGATATAATTAATTCAGAATACACTATAAAAACTGCACCTATAGAAGCTAATAATGAAGATACTAGAGAATTTGATATACAAATTAAAGAACTTCTAAAATTAGAAGTAATAAGAAGATCTACTTCTAGACATAGATCGGCTGCTTTCATGGTAAGAAATCATAATGAAAAAATAAGAGGTAAAGCTCGTATGACAATTAACTATAAAAGATTAAATGTCAATACTAGAACAGATGCATATAAACTACCAGATAAAAGTGAGTTAATCAATAGAATGCAAAATAAGAAAATATATAGCAAATTTGACTGCAAATCAGGATACTGGCAAGTCAAAATGCACCCAAACAGTATAGAATGGACTGCATTCACATGTCCAGGAGGACATTTTGAATGGTTAGTTATGCCGTTTGATTTAAAGACAGCTCCACCCATTTTTCAAAGAAAAATGGATCATATATTTGGAGAACATAAACATTTTGTATTAGTATATGTAGATGATATTTTAGTGTTTAGTCAAAATATGCAAGAACACTTAGGACACTTACAAATCGTATTTAGATTATTAAGCATGGTATAATAATAAGTAAAAAGAAAATGAAATTATGTAAGATTTATATCAATTTCTTAGGCATAACATTAGGAAATGGAAGAGTAAAACTCCAACCATACATAGCTAAAAAGGTATTAGAAATGCCCGATAAATTAGAAAAAACTAAAGACTTACAAAATTTTTTAGGATTAATAAACTACGCGAGAAATTTTATCCAAGATTTAGAAAAAATAGCAGGACCATTATATGCAAAGACAGGAAGCAAGGGACAAAAAAACTTTAATATAGAAGATATTAAATTAGTTCAAAAGATAAAAGAAATAGTTAAAAATATTCAGACTTAAAAATACCATTAGAGTCAGACTATTTAATTATTCAAACAGATGAAAGTGATTTAGGATGGGGAGCTATTCTAAAAGCACGACCTAATAAATATAGTAATAAAAACGAAGAACAAATATGCGGCTACCAGAGTGCTATAGACCTAGAAGTATTAGCAATAATATATGGTTTAAATAGTTTTAAGTTATGTATTCTAAATAAAGAAGAAATTTTAGTTAGAACAGATTGTGAAGCTATTGTTAAATTCCATAAAAAAATAAACGATAAAACTAGCAATAGAAGAAGATGGCTGAATTTTCTAGATACAGTATCCATTTATAAAAATATTATATTCAAACATATAAAAGGTAAAGAAAACAACTTAGCAGATCAGTTAAGTAGATTATAATTAGGAATAAATAAATAAGTTAAGTTTTGATTTAATTCAACTCATTTGTTTTCAGCATGAAACCAACAGGACAACCTCAGCCTCTTGCAGGTAAAGGCAAAGGCATAGCTTCTTCTTCAGACTCATATCAACAGATAGTATTAGGTAATTTAAATTTTAGACCATTAGACTCCCTAGAAGCAATGAAAAGAATTCACTTTGGACCATTTAATTTAGTTGCTTATCCTGAGAGTAATATGCCATTCAGAATAAGACCAGACTACATTCTAGATAGACCCCAAAAGTGTTTAATAGACAACCTTTGGATATCTTATAATAAACAAAATCGTAACCATTTTATGGCAACAATGAATTCTCTATGTCAATATATGACAGGAAAAAGCAAGCCAAGGTTTAAATATTATGTAGTTATTCATGGTAAAACTAATGGCATTTTTTAAACATGGATAGAAGTATTATAGTCAATACAAGGTTTTAAAACCCCACTTTTTAAAGGTTTTAATGATTTTACTGAAGCAACAATTCATGCTAGAGGATACTTAGGACCAAATTATTATATATCACCTTCACTCAGACAAAATCTAGACCAAATACCTCAATACAATATACAGAAAGACACAGGAAAAATTATTTTCTGTGACCATTGTTCTTCTATAACGGAGAATTTCAAGAAACTTAATGCTCAGAAGGAATCTCTTCTTATGGAAAACACCAGACTAATAAGACAGATACAAATATTGAAAGCAAGACTCGATCATCAGACAAATACAAGTAGGACAAATAATCAGACTCAGAGTTCTCCATCTCCTAAAAAAATGGATGAGAAGAGTGTGCATTTCCCTCTAAATGCTCAGAAATTCACTGTACCGGATGTTGGTACAGCTAGTCCGGTTCAAACGGTAATCGGTAAAGATAAGTCAAACCCGTTGATGGCTATCACTTTGCCAAAAAGTGAAGATGAAGATTGTTCTTCATCAAGACGCAGAATAATAAAATCAGGCAATAAGACTTCAAAGAAGACTTTAATCTCCAGAAAGAAAAGTGAAACTACAGAGATTATAATTAAACAGACTTTGGATAGATTCTTCAGCCAACAGACACAAGATAAGCATGTTGATGAACAACCTAGTACCAGTACAGACAGATTAGTCCCAGAAATAAATGATGAAGACATTAATGAAGATAATGAATTTACTCATTTCCAAGATGCCCAGGACTCTTACGAAGACGATGACTCAGGAATGAGTTTTGATTCGATCGCCTTGTACAATTTGAATAATTAGTCTAGAAGAAGACAAGAAAATAAAGACAAGTTACTTATAGTAATAGATAAGATTGACAGGCGGGGATGCCCACTTTGTGTCTTGTAATAATCGAGTCAGTGTCAGTGTCAAAATGGTGCTTCCTTTATCATTACTTTCTAAAAAGAAAGAAAAACTGTGAAGCATGTGTCTGACTGAGTCAAGAAAGAAACAATAATGCATGTGACGATGGGGGCCCAATGAGCACCCGACTAGCATTAATAAGATTCTTTCTTATATCTTTAAGTGTCGGCCACATATGTCCAGACCACGTAGTTGTTTTTATGTACAATCCTTTTTCTAGAAATTTGCCTATAAAAGGCTTAAGACCACGTAGTTGTTTTTATGTACAATCCTTTTTATGTTTATGAAGTTTTTATTTTTATATAGTATGTAACTAAATGTAATTATTAGAATCATGTAACTTTATGTAAATCATTACTACCCTTAGTATATGGTTAATCTTTTAACCTTTTAATAGCAACGACGGATTAACCTGTAAATTCCTAGGAATTCTGGTTTTGAAAGTCCGCAAGTCTGCTGAATGGACAACAGGACAAGTGTTACTAGCCAGGTGACTATTCCGGGGTGTGGTTAAAGAAGAAACTATTAAGAATTTAAGTTAAAAGAGAGAGATGAACAGGGTAAGATAAAAAAAAAAGTAAAAATAGGAAAAATATAGGCTAAAAGAACTTATTTAATGAAGAAACTATAAGAGAGAGAGTACTGAGTAGGATTTTACAACATATTTGCATTAACCAACCAAAAATTGCTTATGTTCATTATTGTTTTTTATTGAAACATCTTTTTATCTAAGTGTCTATTTTATTGGTATATATATATATATATATATATATATATATATATATATATATATATATATATATATATATAAAATAATCACATTCGTCAGAATGCGCAATTAGCACATATATTGAGAAAAAAAATTAAACAGAGAATTCTTTCGGACATATCATATTCTTCCGAATACATCAGATAAGTTGATGCAAATACATCACGTTCCACACAAATACATTACATTCTTTCAGATATATTTCTTAATTTTACACGGATACATGACCTTCTTTTGGACTGATCACATGATTTTATACGAATAGTTAACATTCTTTGGTAATGTATGGGCTTTTAAGTACAATTAGAAATTTATATAATTATTTAAAAAGATTTAGATTTTAAGTGATTATATTAATTGTAGTATGATGTAATTTTTCTCCGTTACTAAACCCATTCACATATAGATAAAATTCGGATAGGTTTTTGAGGGAATGCCTAATTGTATTATGATACAGAAATATATAATAATTTATACATCTCTTTTAGCAACGAAAGTTAAAAAATAAGATATAAAGGAGTTTTATTGGTTGATTAATGAGTAGTTCTTGTATGAAACAAAGGCAAATTCCTTACTACATAATTCTCTAAGTCATTAACCATGAGAAATCCAACACTAAAAACAGGTATTAGCAATGAAATTCATCGTTAATGATTCGCACTAATCTGCCCATATCTTATAAATTTTTAGATAATCCCTCGTTAAACAGGAATAGTGATATTCTTTTTGTTGTTTAACTATAAAAATCATCTGTCATTAAACAGGAACAGTGACGAAGTTTTATTATTCAGCGACAAAAATAATCCATGGCTAATTTCTAGCTTTTTGTTCTTCAATATATATCTAAGTTTTTGGCATGTACTTGTTCCAAAAGGGACTAATAAACTTTCTTCTTTTTCTTCACACTTTTCTTTTACAATATTAATATCATTGCTATGGAAGATAAGTTCATTTGCTAAGGAAAACATCATATCAAAGTTTAAGAGTCTAATAAATTAATAAATTCAAATTCTTGAAAGTTAGAATGGAAGCATAAGAATGAAATGAAGTCGAACATTATGAACTGGCATAAGAAATTGCTTTGTACAAAAAGAGGTGAACAAAAAAAATGGTACATGAATTAAAAAATAAAGTAGATGAAAGTGATAATTGAAAATAGATTTAGAGAAACAAACATACAGACAATAAAGTATTTCAAGAGATAAAAATACTAAATATTCTATTCTATTTGAATTTCCGGTTCAAACTCCATTGTCATATTTCTTTTGGATCCTCAACTTTAGGCTCCTCAACTATTTAATTCTCAATTTCTTTTTTGTTACATCTTCTTAGTTCTTTCTGACAGAAGATTTCACTTAATTCATATAATAATTGTTTCAAAAATTCTAAAGAAATGTATATTAGTAAAAAAAAAAAATCTAATATTTCGAAAATAATTTTAATTCTAGGCATGGAATATCATGCTTCTTTCATTTTGTGTAACGACCCTTTCCGTCGTTACGTGTAACTTTCTCATTTAAAAATTTGGGTTAAGATTTTTTTCGAATTTGAAGTTCAGAATTTTAGGCTAGGCTATTTTCGAACGAAATCTGAGCGAGATATAATGTAGGACAATTCGTGAATATGGAGCGGGTAATCGTGGCTGGGTTGGACTTTATTTTATGTTAGTTAAGACTAGGAAATTTGGGACACTTTTCGAAACATAATTCGGATAAGCAGAACTTCCGAAATCGATCTTGTCGTGAAGGGGTTAGTCCGAATGTCATGGTTGAAGGCGTATTATGAAAAAGAAAAATCTGAGAAGAAGTCTGACATTCTGCCTCGCCTATCTCGCTATAGCGATGTGCTCAAAAGTGAAATAATTTTTGCTATAGAGAAGTAAATTCTTGATTAAATAGAAATTTATCAAAACATTCATTATTCTAAAAACACATTTTGGGGTAATGGAGAGGCGATTTTGGGCAATTTCAATCAATTTTTATCGTATTTCGTCCTCAAGTTAAGTAATCACTCCCTATTAACTAACATTTTGGTTAAAAAATCTTAGAATCACTAGTTTATGCGTTCTTAAGAGTTTTGGCTTTTAATAGCTGATTTTCTGATGCAACGAGATAAATTAGGTGAAAATCCTATGAATTTTGGTTAATTATTGATGATTTATATTTGCATGTTGTTAATTCACTAAAGTAGCCATGAATTGATAGATTTTATATGAACTATAATAGAAAAGCGATAGACTTGGGGAGGGAAGATCCTGAACTTGACCTTAAGGGTTAGAATTGGGTTTAGTCCTCAACATTATAGGTCTTTGGGTTGATTGTGTGATTTATTTATGTTACTAGACCAAAATCAACGAAAGTTGTACGGAAAGGCAAGACTCAAGCTTAGTTGAATGGTGTAAGCTTGGGTTGTGGTAGGTGATGGTTACATAGTTTAATTCGATCAACTAGATTTGTGTTATGGATGCATATTAACTATCTCTTAGTATTTCTTGTTGTTGCGTGTTGTTGTGAAATGCAAAAAGGAAAGAAAATCTTATTGGATTATATAAGTGTGATCACAGTTCAATGAATTTATATGTAAATCTTGTGGTTATTACAAGTGTTGGTTGTTGTCATTATTTTGTGGTTATTGTGACATTGTATTATTTGTTTATGGGATGTATCGGTGTTTAGACATTTTAAAGAGATTTAATGAAATAAGATTGACAGACACTTGTATCTGGGATATGGTACATGAACAAGCACATTCCCTGTAGGTTATGACTAGCAGACGATCATAAGGCCCTTAGTCTATGTGTACAAGGTACAAGTAAGTTTGATGATTTCCTTGGTGAATCCAGGATTCTATGTATTGTTGACGTGAGTATTGTTGGCTGACTTAGTTGATTTGACTGGTTATCCTTGTTAACGTTCTTTGACTGCTTGTTCTTGTTGACTATTTGTGATTTGTTGTTGAGTCTACTAATCCGTGGTAAGTGTTATGAATTGAATAGGATCGTGTAGTAGTAGACACGTGTTAACTTGTTGTACTACATTATGGTTAAGTGTTCATATATCTCATTAGGTTAGTCAAATGACTCTATCAGTACATTGTTGTTTTCTTGTGTGTCGATAGTACACTTGCTCTTACTTTTGTTGAGTGTAGAACACATTCCAGCGTCTCCTTTGGGACTTTATTTGTAATCTTCAGTGAGTGATTCAAATCTAAGGGTGAGTTGCACTCTCCGAGCTACCGTGAATTTATTGATTTATGTTCGATTGCTTTGTTTTGGGACTATGAAAGAGTCTTAGTATTTTAGTCTTGCATCCCCTTTCTTGATATTCATAGTGTTTTGGTACAAACGACTTTCAGATTCTAGAAAGGATTTTTTGTTAGTTCAAAGTTCTTATATTATTTAGCTTATGTTTTATATTTTATTTTGATTATTATCTCGGAGATTAATGAAATTAATTAGCTATTTAAAATTTTTAGTTATGTGTTGGTTAATGATTTGAGATTGATTGATTCTCCCAGTGGAGGATTAGTATAGGCACCATGCGCGACGAGTTTGGATCATGAGAGTCTGATACTTATTTGTGACATTAAATTATTAGACCCTAGTGTTCTTGAAGAATTAAGTGTTCTTAATACGAATCACCATGAACAACTAAGTAAGGAAACAAGAAAGGAAGAGAGGAAGAGAAGAAATAAGAGAGAAGAGTGAAAAGAGATTATCATAGAGTATTAACCAAGAATGTAATTCTATTATTCAAGATGTTATTCAATAGTACATGACACATGTGTATATATAGGCAGTTAGTAAGTGAGGTAAGACTACTAGTAGGTTAGTTGGTTGGTTAATGGTGAGCTAGAGGTTAGTTATAACTAACTTCACTGAGTCATTGCAGTAGTAATTTGACATAGTTGGAACACCTTTAACTACCTGCTTCAACCCCCCCCCCCCCCCCCCCCCCCCCCCCCCCCCCCCTCAAACTTGGCACTGAAGATATCCATGAAGCCAAGTTTAGACATAAGATATTCATGTTGGACCTTAGTTAAGCCTTTGGTAAATGCATCTGCAGGTTGATCATGAGTAGATAGGTATTCAGTTTTGATCATTTCTTGTTGAATTTTTTCCCTTACAAAGTGACAATCTATTTCTATATGTTTGGTCTTTTCATGGTAGATTGGGTTTACAGCCATCTATAATGCTGCTTTGCTGGGTAACTGGTAGTTGTAGTGGCACTTGAAAATCCTTGATTAAACCAATTAGACAAGTAAGCTCCGCAACTATTGAGGCAAGACTTCTGTATTCTAATTCAGCTAAACTTCTTGAGACAAATGATTGCTTCTTTGGCTTTAAGAAAACTAATGAATCACCTAGTTTAATGGTAAAGCCAGTAATAGATCTTCTAAAAAAGGCACAAGCTACCCAATCTGCATCACAGTGAGATGTAAGAACATCTTTTCTTGTACTAGACAACGGAAGTCCTTGTCCTGGCTTTCCTTTTATATATCTGATTACTCTGAGTGTTGCACTCATATGAGATTATTTTTTATTCTGCATGAATTGGCTCATAGTCTAAACACTATAAGCTATGTCTGATCTTGTTACTGAAAGATATAGCAACTTCCCTATTATTCTCTGATACATTCCCTGGTCAACCAATTTTTCATCATTAGGCCTTGCAGCTGATGGAACATGTTAATCATAGTCACTGGTTGTCAGTTGTTTTGTAGTGTCACAAGGTGTGGAAGCAGGATTAGCAATACTAAGATCAGTTTCTGAGACCAACTCAAGGGCATACTTCCTTTTGGTGCATCACAATCCTTTATTTAGACTTTGAAAACTCAATACCTATGAAATATTTCAATTCTCCTAAGTCTTTCATCTTGAAGGCTTTGTGAAAAGCTTCCTTTGTCTCCATTACCTGATTTAGCTTATCATCAGTTACTAGTATATCATCAACATATACTAGTATAATAATTATTCCATTACTGGTTTCCTTAATGTAAATTGAATGATCATATTGGCTTTGCCTAAATTTGCAGTTGATCAATGCCTGAGACAGCTTTGCATTCCACTGTCTTGGTGTTTGTTTCAATCCATACAAGGATTTAGTAAGTTTGCATACTTGTTTATTCTCCCCCTAACTTCTAAATCCTTGTGGGAGCTCCATGTAGATCTCATCCTCCAAATCTCCTTGTAGGAAAGCATTGAACACATCCATTTAATGAATGTGCCCGTGTCTAGCAACAACTATTTCCAAAAGTGTTCTCAACGTGACCATTTTCACCACTGGACTAGATGTTTCTTGGCAGTTTATGCCTCTTTTTTGATTAAAACTTTTTGCAACCAGTCTTGCCTTAAATATTTCTACTTCTCCTGGGGCTTTATATTTGATATTTAGATTCATTTACACCCTATAAGTTGCTTGCTTGCCGAAAGATTAACTACTTTTTAGGTGTTGTTGTTTTGAAGTGCAGCCACTTCAGTTTGCATAACATCTACCCATCTTAGATCCTTTACTGCTACTGCATAAGAGGTAGGCTCCATAAGGTTAGAAAAATTAGATAGGTAGCATTAATACTTAGCAGATATATTATCATAAGAAAAATAATCAGATAAAGGGTATAAAACATTGTCATTGATAGTCAATAACACAAAATCTTTCATCCATGCAAGTGGATTTGAATCCCTGATAGATTTTCTTTGGTCTTGTTGAGTAGCTGGTTGTGATCCTTGTTATGACAGGTTGTTCTGCAATTTGTTATTTGGTAATAGATTTTTTTACTCTTCTTGTTGGAATAGGTTGTTCATGATGGTCATGTGCAGTGGGTTGTACTGGTTGACTATATGTAGTATTTGGTTGATCTGCAGTGAAGTCAGTTATGGCTTGCTGTTGAAGATCAACATTAGGTTGAGGTCTAGTCACTCTAGAGGTATTAGGTGATTTCACTTTTGGATCATATGGAGGAAACACATGTTGTGGAGATTGATCTAGATCAGTTATGAATGAAAATATGTCCTCTCTGAACACCATATCCCTATTTACAAAGAAAATTTTGTAAGTGAGATCATAGAGAATGTTGCCCTTTCTTTGTTTCTGAATATCCCATATGAACTGTTTTTCTAGATCTAAGCATTAGTTTATCTGACCTATTGATAGTTTTAGCATAACATAGATATCCTAATACCTTTGGATGATCTAAGGAAGGTTTTCTATTATACATCCTCTCATAAGGTGTCATATAACCCAACACAACAGATAGAAACCTATTAAGCAAATATGTTGCTGCTTGTACACAATATCCCCAAAACTTTAAAGCTATATTAGCTTGAAACCTTATAGCTCTGGTCACTTCCAACAAATACCTGTGCTTTCTTTCAGCCACACCATTTAATCGGGGTGTATAAGAGCAAGAGGTTTGGTATTTTATCCCTAAATTTACAAATAAATCAATGCATGAGTTATTAACAAACTACGTTCCATTGTCTGTCCTGATGGCTTTCATATATGTATCAAACTGAGTATGAACATATGATAAGAAATGCTTCAGAATAACTACAACATCAGATTTAGTTACAGTAAGAATATTCATTTCATTCTAATGTAGTCATTAACTATAGTCAAGAATAATTTGTGTCCATCAAAAGAAGGAACTTTGTATGGTTCCCACAAATCCATATGAAGATGATCAAATGGTTTAAGACTAGTGGTAGTACTAATAGGAAAGACCAATCTGACTTGCTTAGCTAGAGGACAAACACTACATTTATTGAAACAACTATCTGGAGAACCACTTTTATTAGGAAATATTTTACACAGTATTCTATATGGAATGTGTCCAAGCCTCTTATGTCACAGTTGAATATTTATTTTAACTGTTATCTCAGTATTGAGCACACATTCAGCTACTCTGCTATATCCTGGTAGCTTTTGTCTCAGTAGAAAGTATAATTCATTCTTTTATCTACCAATCTCCTTCACCTTCCCACTCCAAAGATCCTGAAATACACAGAAGTTAGGAAAAAAATTACAGAATAATTAAGCTATTTAGTAGCCCATGAGATAGATAACAAGTTATATTTGAATTAAGGTAAATAAAATACATTGTGTATAGTGTTTCTGTTAGAGATACTACTAGAGCCAGTGTGTGTAACAATTTATATCTCACTATTTGGTAATGTTACTTTTTGTGGATGCACTGACTCAGATATTGAGCCTTTATTTAGATGTTCAGTGTCTGTTGTCATGTGATTTGTAACACCTGTATCAATAATCCACTTATGTGGTTTATTGTTGACCAACAGGGCCATACCAATACCTGTCATGTTTGTTGCAGTAGTAGAGGGCATAGATGCTGAAACTTGATGTTGTTGTTCCAATATTTTACAAATTTATTCATACTGTCCAGGTGTAAACATTGGTGTAATCATCCCATCCTTTGGTAAATTTTGTGAAGACTGATAAGCACCATGCGATTGAGTCTGTTGAGGCTGCAGCTACCAGTCTTCAACCACAACATTATATGCAATAAAAGCAATCTTTCTCTGCTAAATTTTGTTATCACAGCTACTTCTGAAGTCATTGTTGACTCTTTGATCTCCATATTTTGAATGACCTGGTGGATATCCAACTAACTTGTAGCAATCCATCTTATCGTGACCTTTCATCTTCCAATGATCATATATAGTATTTGTATTATAGGTTGAAACATAGTTTCGTTTTCCCTTATGATAACCACCTTGATATTCAATTTTAGAGTACATTGCAACAACATCAATTGTAGTAAGTGCAGCACCATGAAAACCTGTTCCTTATACTGACTGAGCCACAGACTTTTGATTCTCATAATTTATGATCATGGACTAGGCTATGTTAACAGTAGGTATAGGTTCATTAACAAATCGATACAACATTTATCTTTGAAGATAAGCTAAAAAATCTCTTGATGTTTCACAGTTACAAGCAGTTGATGGGACTAAAGACTCAAACTCATCCCATTAGTCTTTCAACTTAGTGAAATAGACAGAAACAAATTGAAAACTCGGGGACACAGTTGCATTTTTTTTATGCAAATTGTAAGTTCTTGATCCATATATTTTAACAAATCTTTATTTAAGATCCATCCACACATCACAAACCTTCGAGCTATGTAATACCCCTCCAAGAAGGTTACTAGACACTAAATTCATCAGCCATGATAGTACTATTGTATTCACCCTTTCCCATTGGTTAGCTAAGTTTGTAGAGTAGATTTCTTTCTTACAAGAACCATCAACCATTCCAAACTTATTTCGACCTAATAATGCAATCCTAACTTCTTTACTCCATACTTCATAATTTTTACTTCCTTGTAACTGAAATAAAACAAGTGAAGTACCTGAGATGTTTGTAGTTGAGAGATACAGAGGGTGATTTATATTCAGAGTAGTAGTTGTAAATTGAAATACAGTACTGAAATTTGCATTATTCACTAGAGGTACAGTTGAAGTACCAACTCCATCAACACCGATTGCCATTGCAGTTGATTACGAAAGATTTGCAAGAAAAATGAAATCTCAAATTCTATAGTTCTTGAGTTCAAGAACAAATGCAGTTTCCAATTGAGAAGTAGAATCGAGTCTCACGTACTGATTCAATTCAGTATAGGCTCTGATACCATTAAGAATTAAGGATTCTTAATGCAAATCACCATGAATAACTAATTAAGAAAGAGAGAAAGAGAAGAGAGAAGAGAGAACAAAGATAATCATAGAGTATTAACCAAGAATGTAATTTTGTTATTCAATAGTAAATGATACATATGTAAATATAGGCAGTTAGTAAGTGATCTAAGACTACTAGTAGGTTAGTTGGTTGGTTAGTGGTGAGCTAGAGGTTAGTTATAACTAACTTCACTGAGTCATTGCAGTAGTAATTTGGCATAGTTGGAACACCTTTAACTACCTGCTTCAACAATGCTAACCAATGCAAGAAGATGTATGAATTTCTGTGGTTGAAAAACTTATACAATGTTAATGATCAGATGATAATTTTTGGTTAGAGGTTTAAAATCCTATTCATTCAAGTATTCTGCAAAAGCTAAATAATGTAAGATTCTATGGGGTCTATTGAGTAGGACATATACACCTAGACTACACTCATTTATTATAGCTCTTGGTCAGTGAAAAACCTAAAATATTACATACTTTTTGCTTTAGAATTGAGAGACTATTACTACGCCATTCTATAGTAAGTATATTTTAGGTAGGCCACACAATGGCAATTTAGAAGAAATTGGGTTTGAGATTAGTGGCAAATAATGTGTAGGCTATCGGTTGTGCGATTTATACTGATATAAAAAGCTATTTGTGTATAAACTTACTGGTTTATACAAAATGTTGATCATTGAGGCTACTTTGTTCCCCGCGGCACACTAGGAAGCAAGATTAAGTTGATGTAATTGACGCAGTTCAACGACATCAGTCAGATTGACAAGTATAATTAGTATAGTGTCGTGTTGGCGTGCTTGTATCGTATATTATGTTGTGCTACTTATATGTCAAGCCTCTTAACCTAGATATAGCGGACAAGAACCGTATAAGTAGGTGCTCCACAACTAACATATATACTAAGTGAAAAGGTTACTATTCCTAAACAATAGTGAGGACCTATGTAAATATACAATTCTACCCAATTAAACATAATTGATGTAGACAAGTAAGACTATTACCATATGTGATAACTTAATACTATATATGAAGTCTCTAATAGAATTTGTATTCATACAATGGAATATGATCGAGTCACGACTCCTAACATATTCAAACTATAATTACAGACATGACTAAAGAGTACTAGACATCTATTAGCTCCAGTGAGAGAGAAGCTCACCAACTGCGTTGCAGAATATGGGACTAGTACCTAGTGTGAACATTTGCTTATCGACATATCTGATCCTATATTTACAGAAAAATAATGCTCCAACGTCAGTACATATAAAACATGTAGTAACATGTAAAATAGACAAAATAACAAGTAACAAGTACTGACACTCATATGAATCAAATATCAAGATGGACTTATGAGCAAACAAATAAATGATATACAGTAGGAACAATGGCCAATAGACTAGTCTAATTTTGGAATGTCATAAATCAAGCATTAAGGATGAGCAATTATGGATCAATATTATCAGACACTATAGTATGACTTATGTAAGCAACCTTATTAGTTTACACGTGTACTCAAAGTTATTTTTTATTGTAAGACACCTGAAAATTTGCCCAGGTGATTTCCTATGCCTATACCAAATACAATGATCATAAGATGGCCAACCGAATACGTTTTGTGTCAAATGTACGGCAATGTTGCCTCATATCTATGTATGCTTTTATTACTGAATCACAGTCTGTGGTGCAGTATGTCCCTCCTTAGGGTCTCACTATGAGGGTCTGCAGTCCATATGTGCCATGTATTGGTTCGAGTTAGAAGAAAGAGTACATGACATTTCAACTGACTTCATATGTAAATGATGCCACAAGGGTCGGTACGTCACAATGTATAGACTCAGTATAATGGTATGATCTTAATTCTGTGTGTAGAATTATGTTGTGCGTATGTGCCATGTCAAACCTATCCATACCCTCTCATTGTTAACTTTATCAAGTGGTGCCTTATAGGCCTATATAAGTGTATCACGATAAATATTGTTTAGCCATTAAATAATGCTTTTCACATACAACTAATTTCTTTGCTAGTATCGAGTTAATCAAATGATAGTTCTATATATTATTCTATGACTATATTGCTATGTGATTCAATATAAAAGTGCAATTGTACTATGACGATTTATTCTAAACTCACAGCCACATAGATATAACATATGAATTTTAGGAATTTCTAATCCACACGAATCCAATGTATAGCTCTATAGAATTTGACCTGACAGGAGTAAAATGAATAATGAGCTTCAATAAATAGACGCATGAAGGTGGAGACAAGTAATTTAAAATAGAAAGAAAATGTGAATATTGTGGCGACATGGGAAGAAAACGTGAATATTGTGGCGACATGGGAAGATAACGCGAGTGTTGTGGCGACATTAGGCATATTATCACGTGTTAAATGTGTAGAAGCTGAAACATTCATTTCTGTATATCAAGTAGACTATATCTACTCAACTAGGAGGAATAAATGATCATGGGTTGTGCCTTAACGAAAAATGAGAGTTTAACTTTACATATATTTAGTACTTTCCTAGCTAGCAGTAATGTCATGAGCCTCAAACAATTCAATACACGGGAATGAAATTTGTATGCGACTAACTATAAGGTTGCACCGTCTAATTGGGAAGCAATGACAATTTGAAATGAAGTGGGTTTGAAAGTAGTGGCAAATAATGTGTAGGTTATCGGTCGTATGATTTATGATGATAGAAATGAGATATTTTTGTGTCAAACTTATTAGGTGCCACAAACTGTTGATTATTGGTGTTGCTTTGTTTCGTGCTGGCACACTAGAAAACAAGATTAATTTGATGTATTTGACGCAATTCAATGACATCCACTACCAGAAATTTGGTCTATGGCAACACAGGCAAAATCGTTGCAGTAGATGAGTAAACCGTTGCTGTAGAGGTATTGCGACGATTAATAAACCATTTCATCAGGTCGTGTGGCGATAGGTCTACTGCTACGAGTTTTGTAACAGTTTCATAAACTGTTGCTATATATGGCTATAGCAACGGTTTTTACCATTACTATCGCAACACTTATTGACATCAATTGTAACGAAATAAACTGTTGCCAATGAGTTTTATGCAACAGTTATTATATCTATTGCAACAATTAAATAAATTTATTACACAACTCAGTTGACACTATTGCAACAGTTTTGTCATTAATGCTACAGTTTTCTTTTGTAATATAAACTCTATAGCAATGGTTTAAAAGCTGTTGCCATAGGGTCTTATGCAACGGTTATTTTTTTATCAATTTCAACAATTAATCATATTATTGCAACAATTTTATGGTTAATGCTACACTATTTAGTGACTTTAAATGAGCTATCACAACATTTACAGGTTGTCGCTATAGCCTTAATAGTTTAATTGAATTTTCTATAGCAACAGTTCTAAGTTGCTTTGCAACAATTTAGTGTGCTACAAAAATATATAGCCCTGCAATGAAAAACTAATAATAAATATCAACAAACTAAAATACATGAAAAGATATAGAATTACAAAACAGTACGTTATCAATGTTCATCATTAAAATTGTGTATCCAAAATATAAGCTTGCCATAGTAGTAAATATCCATAAACTATCGACATAAGTTTCAATGTGCTGTGGATTTCAAAAATGTCCTAGAACAAGTTACAAAAATCATCTAACATCTTCTTAACGTTCTTCAATGTTCTCCTCATTTGCTTCTTCATTTTCTTCACCTACAAAAAAAAAAAATTGTGCCATTAATCTTTGTCAATGTTCTCTCTCCTCAATGTAAAATTGTTTCACATTGTTGTCACAGGGAATATGACCTTTTTCAAATGCAACTGCCTCAAAAAGACAAACAATAAGCAATAAAGTCACTTCAGAAAACTTTATCAAAATAAAATTGCAAGTAGTTACACCAAATCCACCATATAGTTAGACTAAGTTGTCTAAAACTTTCCTACAAATCCATGCATTTCACTACTGTCTACTTTTGCTAATGCAGAATTTCACAACTATGAATTCATTGTAAGTATCCATTCACAATTTTATCTTAAATTTAGAAAAAAATTCCAAAATTATCATGGAATATATATTTTTTAAAAAACAGGTTCAAGAAAAAAAGTGTAACAAGGCTTTGCAGAACCAAGAATATAATCACAATCAATGGGCAATTTTCAGGACCAACCTTGACAGTTCGAAACAGAGATACACTGGCTATTACTGTCATTAATCGAACTCGTTACAACGTTACCATCCACTGGTAACTACCTTTTAAACGACCTTTTATGTGTACATATATATATATTTTTACACTGTCCATGTAAAAATTTGAGAAATCTTTAGTAGCTCTACATATCCCTTCACTGCACATAAAATCAGTTGTATGTAACTATACAACAAGGACTACATGTCCCCTCTATTCTTTTGTGAAAATTTCAGAAATAAAAACTTTGTATCCTTAATTATAACTTTTATAGCAACAGTTTCATAATTACGAAAAATAGCAAATTATATTTGTATTTAAGTAAAATATTACTATATAAATATATATACAAATATATATGTATTACTCATAAATACATATGCACAATTGAAAAATACATATTCTTCTATTACTATGAAGTGGGTAAAATATTGTTACTTTTGCTATAAGTTGTAATTTTAAAAAAGTGTTGCTATTTATTGTAATTATAGTTTTAAGGATGCTAGTTTCTGTAATTTTTCCTATTCTTTTTTCCCAATTGCCTTTCATACTTAAAAACTTCTTTAGCTTTAGCTAGCTATAATAGGGGGCATTTTTGAAAAGATGGAGGTAAAATTACACCTCTCTTTGTCTCTCTGCAGGTACAATAACATGACTTCTTTATCTCCTCTCTCTTTTTCTTTGTCAACAACAACATATATACACCACCATGGTTGTCTTAATTACATATTCCACCTTGCTAACTTACATACATTAATAATGCTTACACTCGCACGAACACAAAAAGTTAGCCAGTACCTATAGCATAGTTATTATTACTATCATGTATAATTAAGAACATAACAAGCAACATACATGTAAAACCACACATTCAACTGTTCTTCTCAACCATAAAGTTATGCTATCATCAACGTATTTTAAAGAAAACATCACATTTCTTTTTCCACTTTATCTCTGTCTCTCTTATAATTAAAAATTAATATATATACAAGAGAATTATACATGACAAGTCTCACTTAAATAAAAGAGTCTCAATTAATTCAACTTTGTTTTCCTTTTGTTGATGCAGCTAGCTAGCTTATTAAAATTGACATACACAAGAAAGAAGAAGAGCTTACTTGTCCTTCTCAAGCTTCAGTCCCACCATATAGCCACCTTCTTATCAAGCTTTTTAAAGATGCAACCTTCTGGCAATTACAACCCCAATATTACCAGTTTCTCTTCTTACTTCAACATAGATATTCTGTCTCCTTAAATGCAATATGAACCCGAATTTGTCCAATATTTCCATGACCTTTATTTCTCCCAACCCCCTCATGATCAGTATAATCTCGATACCAGTATTATGGTAGAAGAAGATTCCAACAAATTAGACAAACAGGAAGAAGAAGATCATGAAGAATTAGCACTAAAAAGCAGCAAAAACAAGAAGGATGAGATGAGCAGTACCACTACTAGTACTATGCGTAGGAAAAACAAGAAGTGTGTTGCTGGTGCTGGTGTGGCTGCTTCAAAGAAAGATAGACACATCACGACCCTAGACACCGAAGAATGAGACTCACTCAAAATAGCTTGCAAATTCTTCAATTTGCAAGACTTGCTCGGGTTCGATAAGCCCAGTAAAATAGTGGAGTGGCTACGAGTGGCTACTCACAAAGTCAAAATCAGCAATCACCGAGCTCGTTCAAAAAATAAACAAAGAAAACTGCAACGATACTATATCAATTAGTGCATCATCTCATTCAGAGTCGTGTGAAGTTATATCCGGTGTAATTAATGAATCAACAATTAATAATACTAATAATGTTGTTCACAAGTTATAGAAGAAGAAGGTTAAGTCGATTCGTAGGACAATATTTCATCCAGTTGTTGCAAAAGAATCGAGGAATCAAGAGAGAGCAAGAGCAAGGGATAGAACAAAAATAAAGAATAGCCTAAATAATAAGAATAATATTGGTGAATCCTTGAACGAGCAGTAGAAGAACAACAAGATGAGCAACAATTTGCTAGTGATCTCACACGGCTTCACTAGACTTTGAGTTTGTGTTTTGAACAAGAAAATGAGATGAATAACAAGGCAATAATGCTAGTGAATCGAAAGAGCCCCACACGACTTCACTAGACTTTAGATTCAACAACACAATGTTAACAAGTTTACTAATGTTCTCAAATTTCAACAAAATATAATGTGTAAGTACCTGAACAACACAAATTAAGGTTGAATATAAACTTCTTGAGTGTAGACACGTAATTTTGTCCCCCTCGAAAGTTGATTTTATTCATCTTCTATCTTAGCATATCATGTACCCTCACCCATGACATTATACCCCGCAAAATATAAAAAAAAATAATAAACAAATAATAAAATAACTAACCCTATCTTATCCTAACCACCTACCCAATAAAAAAATAATACCTCACCACTACCCCACGTTACCCCACCCCCCCTCTCTTATTCTTGTCAAGAAAGAAAGTCTCAAAACAATATATATACACACCCACATACACCGAAAAAAGGGGTGAATAGTAACAACCACAAGAAAGAAGAAGCAAAAAGCATCAGAGTTTTTCTCTCTCTCTATACTCTCACTTTCTCTCTCAAAAACGTCGCCGGCGACCGACCGGAGCTCCGGCCACCACAATACCGCCATATTTCCCTTCTCTCTACCATCTCTCACTCCCTAAAACTAAAAAAGAAAAAAAAAAGAATCCGACCGACGCCATCTCCGACCAGATCTCCGCGGCATGTCGGTCAGCCGACTAGCTCCTACAGCGTCAGCCAGATCCACTGCCGTCTCCGAACCACCGCCAGATCGGCCACCGCCAGCAGTCGCTGCTCCGGCTGCGGCGCGTCGGCCAGTTTCGACCGCCGCTTCCTCCTCTTTCCCTCTCCGGTGATAACGCCGTCTCTCCGTCACCAGATCCGACCAGCTCGATCTGTTTGGTTTTTGGTTTCTTGTTGTCTTTGGTTGATTTTGGTTTCGTCTATTTCATGTTTCAACGTTGATAGTGGGTTTCGAGTCGCCTTTATCAAATGTCGTCGTCGTTCTCGGTTGGGTTTCGTATAGTAAGGTTTTATTCACGGGTTTTGGAGCTGTCCGATTATTATTTTAATACCGAGTTTGGTTTGTTCGTTGTGAGGTTCTCCGATCGAGTTTTGGTCTTCGGATTTCTTTATTATTCACAAAAGCAAGTGTCAGTGAGGTCCATTTCTTTAACCCGCTCTCTTTTATTTATCTTGGTATATTGAATTGGTTGTGATTATGTTTGTTGTGATTATGTTTTGTTGAACTTTGTTGATGTCGATTTTTATGATCATGATGTTCGGTGGGTCGATTTTTGGTGGTTTGAAGATTGAATTTGATCTTGTCTTAATGGATTGATAAGGGGATTTAGGGAAGGAATGGAGAAATTGATAAAAGTAGAATGTAGATTGATGTTGGTTTTTGTCTTTCGTTCTATTCGGTATAAGGGAATGTGATAAATTTATACCATAATGAAAAATGGATAGGCAATATAGGTTCGGGTAGGCAAGAATTTAAGATTGATGTTTTGGTTGGATGTTGGAATGTGCATATGAATGTTTCTTTCTAGTTATCGTATTTGATTCAATTGTATAATTTGACCGGAGAATGCCCCGAAGTATCTGTATATATTTATTCACTGGGGAATGCCCCGAGGTATCATGTACCCGGAGGACGTTCGTGGTGAAGGCCCGAGGCGTCGGGTAGAGCATTAGTTTAGGATTAGCGTAGGTTTATTTTCAGTTCCTTTCTATTTTGGGTTGTAATAATTGGACTGGACTTTACATTTCGGTTTTGTCTTGTTTTGTTTTTTTGCTTGATTGTTTTGCGTTCTTTTTCTGTGGTTTATACACTTCGTAGTGTCAAAAATAATCGATACACTTTACCAAGAGACCGTGGTTGAACCACGGGATCGAGGGGTGCCTAACACCTTCCCCTCGGTCAACAGAATTCCTTAGCCGGAATCTCTGTTTGCAAACCGGTTTAAGAGTCAAATCGTTTCGAAAAGGATTTTTCAAAGGTGACTTGGCACACCGGATTATGCCAAGTGGCGACTCTGAATAAAAAATCCAAATAATCCTTTTCCGAAATAAGTTTTCATTTCTTGTCACTTAAATAAAACCCTTTCGAACTTTAAAAAATATTTCATGCTTTGGAGTACGTGTAAAAAAGGGGTATGACAGCTTCTGGCGACTCTGCTGGGGAATATGACAAGTTTTCAGAATTCGAGCTATTTTTGGAGTCGTATCGACTTTGTTTGGCATTACGAGTGTATAAACATTGTTTGTGGTTATTGTTTGTGTTATTTTCATTTTTTGTGTTTTTTCGTGCTCTTTGTTTATATTGTTTATCCTATGTGTTACCGCTTTATATCTGTCATCATGAGTCCACCCCCCGGCCTTATTTCTGCAACAAGTCTGTAGTACACGTGTTATACACAACCTCTAGTTGAGTCACCCTTAATTTAGGGGGGAGCCGTCGGTGTTATGGAGTAGGTGGAAAGCAAAACAGCCACTATCGACCATACGCTCCCCCGAACAGCCTTGTTAGTAAACCTCAACGTAGGTCAGCCTTTAGGTCATGCTTATGTGCATCATACGGAGACCTAGAGGGACCCACGTGGCCTTTTGTAGGAGACTCACCTTTAAAGCATCCCTGCGTGCTAACTGTTGCATTTTTAAGGGTAACGTGGTCATTTGACAGACTGATTTTTGAAAAAAAAAATAATTAAAAAATTAAATTAATTTGTTAGGAGTAAGGTGTGTAGGCAAAAATAAAAAAAAAATAGAAAAAGTGAGTCGAAAAGAGCATAAAAAAGAGGAATGTCGTAGCTTATTTTAGAATTCGTTATGACTTTTGTTTTTCACAATCCAAGAACTCAAAAAGATTTTTTACGTTTTATAAAGTACCGCAAATTCAAAAAAAAAAAAAGAGAAGTTTTGTTTGCTTTTTCTACTAAAAAATACCAAAAAGATTTTTCTGTACAATTGGTGGTGTCGGTGTTGGTTAAAGCGTCTAGTTGAAAAAAAAAGTTTTATTCGTTTGTTCTTTTATTGTGTCTCTTAAGTTAGGGTCAATTTCTTAGTTAATCGTTAATTGTCCAATCTGGACGAACTACACACCCCTGATTCTCCTCTTTCGGGAGTGATATACGTAGGCAGCCTATTGTTTGTTCGGGGATCTTATTTGAAAAAAATCCAAAAACATTTCTTCACTCTCCATTTAGAGTAGGCGTTTCATATACGTCTTTAAAAGAAAACTACAAAAAGATTTTTCTTTAATAGGTTCAAGTTTCCTTGAATTCAAAATTGAAAACCCCAAAAGACTTTTCCTTGGTAATCATAGGTTTCGTTTTGTATAGGTATTTTTAAAAGTAAAAAATGCAAAAGATGTTCGTCAATTCTATTGACAAATTGTTATTTTTCTTTTCTTCTTAAAGTTTCAAGAAAAAAAAAAGAGTTCAATTGGCCCTTTTGGCACGATTTCACGAACTACGCACACCTAAGTCTTCCCTTTCGGGGGTGTGATACGTAGGCGCCCTTCTTGGGTTCGGTGATCTTTTCAAAAACTGTGGAACTCTAACCATTTGCTATCTCTTGTCCAGTTAGTTTAAGGTGGTTAGTTTGTGGCATTTTGGCTGGTCCTCCATATTTCTCTAAGTCACAGAGGAAGTTATGGCCAACAAGGATACCGAGTTAGTTGTCACTAATCAGATAGGGAGTTCGGGGAATGAGAATGTAGGAGATAATGAAGAGATTCGGAAATTAAGGCGGCAAATAATAGAAATGCATCGAGCTTGGGCTAATGGGTTGCCGCCTCCTCCGGTTCCCACTGATAATCTGGAATATCTGTCTAGCTTGCCTCCCGTGTCACATGCACAATTTCCCATTTTTGTTGATATGCCACAACATGCATCAGGATCGACTCCGGGGCAACAATATCCAACCACTTCCAATATTCATTTCCTCACTCCTCAATACAAAATTACCATATGCTCGGCTCTGCCTGCTATTCATGCTTTTGCAGCCACACTTTCGTCTGAAGCTCCTGCTTTTAATGTCAATCCAATGGTTGTGATTCCTCACTCTACAAGCGATCCTGTATTTAATATTTTTAGTGAACAACATTATGCTCCCGAGCCCACATTTAAGTCGACTGGTCCTTACGTTTTTCCTCAACCGCCTGAATTTCCTCCTAACACTGAGAAACCTGTTATGACAGAAGAACAAGAGGAAATAGCCAGAAAATTGAGAAGTTTGGAACTGACTATGAAAACTTTGCAAGGACTTGGGGGGTACAAAAGTGTCTCATATAAAGATCTGCGCATGTTTCCAGGTGTACATCTTCCTCTTGGTTTTAAAATGCCGAAGTTTTAGAAGTATAATGGACATGGCGATCCTATAGCACATTTGAGCCGCTATTGCAACCAGCTAAGGGGCGCTGGAGGGAAGGAAGAGTTGCTCATGGCATATTTTGGTGAGAGTCTTTCAAGTCTAGCTTCAGAATGGTTTGTTAACCAAGACATCGACAAGTGGAATAGCTGGGATGACCTGGCTAACAAATTCGTGCAACAATTTCAATACAATATGGAGTTGATTCCTGACGAGAAATCCTTAACTAATATGAATAAAAAGAGTACTAAAACTTTCAGAGAGTATGCGATTAGATGGCGTGAACAAGCTACTAGGGTAAAACCGCCAATGAAAGAAAGTAAGATAGTGTAGGCGTTTATTCAAGTGCAGGATGAGACATATTATCAACACTTGTTACCTGTATTAGGAAAGCCATTTATTGAGGTCCTCAAAATGGGGGAGATGATAGAGGATGGAATTAAGACTGGTTGCATTGTGAGTTTTGCAATATTAAAAGCGGCTACTCAAGACATTCATAAAGGTTTGGGAAGTGTGGGAGGAAAGAAGAATGTGGAAGATACATCTGCCATTACAGTTGGACAACAGGCATGGGCAAGAGGACCACACCATCGTTACCCACGGGCTCAAACCCAAGTTTATGCCCAAGCTCCACAGAATCTTTACCAAAATCCATTATATCTCATTCCCCCACCTCCATATCAAGTGTATAATGCGCAACCTTATGTTCAACCTCTGTCTTACCCATACTGGCCTGCGCCAACTCTGTCGAGTCATCCTCCAACTCCACATACATACCGAAGCCCTTCTAGGCCTGGTTTTCAATTTAAGCCAAATAATGAAATGAGACAGAAGTCGAGAGATAACTTCACACCCATTAGAGAGTCGTATGCAAGTTTATTCCAGAGATTGGTACAACAGGACATGATTACTCCTCTCCTTGGGTATACTCTCAACCCACATTCAAGAAGTTTTGATCCTAATGTACGATGTGCATATCATTCTGATGTTCAGGGTCACAGTATTGAAGATTGTCGTGCTTTGAAAAGAGAAATTGACAAGATGATTCAAGATAAATCAATCATGGTACAGAACACTGACAGTGAGGAAAGCTCTAGTCATGCTGATATGCAAATCAGTGGTTAAGATGTTAGGCTGAGCAATTAAGAAGTCACCCCTCTCCTTACTAGAAAGGGGTCTGGTAGCTTGTTTTGTTTTATTTTCTGTTCTCCGAATTATTTCAGAGTTGTAGTTCGGGATCTGTCTTGTTTTGTCCTTTTATTGTTTATGTTCAAACCCTTCTATCTTTTGTTTTGACTAAATGAAGTGTCTCATTTTCCTTTGTGTTTTAAATATGTGTCGTTTGTTTGTTTTCTTTATATAGTACATTTTGTGTTAACTCTAGTGATATGACATGCAGTGAAATTTTCAGCCAGATCTTAAAATCCAGTTTAAGCATGAACTTTGAATCAGAGGGTTAAAGTTAGAAAAAAGAGCATATGAGAAAATAGATGGAGTGCTGAGACATTTGGTAATAGGTTAAGGCAATTATTTTGAGAATCACAAGAATAATTTGGCTATCGATCGAAAGACAGGTCCTAATTAGGTCAAATAGTGGACGTGTGATCCCTATATCAAGGTTAACGAGAAGATAATTAGCTCCACAGAAGCATGAATCACTCGATGTGAGGGATGCACAACAAAGGTAGAGTTGTATCTTTGACAAGTATATAAAAAGAGGTGAAACACATGTTCTAGGCAAATTAGTGTTGTAAAGCATGTCATAAGCGATATTGGTCATGTACTTTCACATTGCATGCTATATGCTTTCATTCTCAAGAATTGATATGATGAAGGCATTTCATTCTGCTATCCAAACATTGTGTCATCCTTTGTTTACCCCATTTGAGCCTTAGTGTTATTTTCTTTCATACCCCTCTTTTGGAATCAAGATAGAGTAAGCAAAGTTCAAAGAATAGTGTCAAGTAAGAAGATAAAGTCAAAAGTTACAAAAAAGAGACAAAAATGTTTCCAAAAAGAGTGTCAAGAAAATAGAGCTAGAAAAAAAAAAGAATCGCGAAGTGAAAAGAGCGAATAAAAGAAAAGAAAAGAGAAAAATCAGATCAAAGCAAAAGGACAAGCTGCCAGAACTACGCATGACCTGATTCTCCTCTCTTGAGGGTGAGATACGTAGGCTGCCCTACTAAGGGCTCGGTCCAACCAAATAAATAATTTAGAATCACCCAGTCAAAAGAAATTGGGGCATGAGTTAATCCTCATTGTTTGAGTCGATTCCAAAAGTTGTAAGTCCTAACCCACTTCATGTGTCGTTTGGGTCTCACGCCATCCTTGCTTTCTAACCCTATCCAAAAGCCAAGTTACAACCAAAGAAAAGACCTTCAGATCAATCTTTGGGGATGTTTAAGGCAAAGCATGCAAGGGATATGCTGATGTATTTGGGAACTACCTACCTTCCTCCGCCCAAGGAATCAAGAGAGAAATAAAAATGAGAGAGTCTTATTGGTGAAAACCCTCACGGGAACCGTAAAGCGATAGTAAGTTGAGAGAGATAAAAAAGAGAGAGTCTTATTGGTGAAAACCCTCACGGGCATCGTGAGACGATTGTGAGTTGAGAGAAAAGAGAATAAGAGAGTCTCATAGGGGTTTCTTTGTGCTTTCTTGGGCTTTATCTTCTCTCATTCCTTCCCGGTTCAATGACATTGCTTTCAAAGACTCTGCTACATTTACCGATTTTTCCTCAATGGTCTGTATCTTGACAATAGGCTTATAACCCCTCGAAGACTCTTTCCCATCATATATCAATTCTAACATATTGTCTTCAGCATGGGTTGGCAGCGGATTCTGGTTAATGTTTGAACCCTCCGGGGCCTGGACCAGCATCTGATTTGTGTCAATTAAATCTTGGATAACTCTCTTTAAATGCCAGCATTTCTCGATATCATAGCCTGGCATGTCAAAACAGTACGCACACCTTAAAAAATAATCGAGATTCCTCGGTGGTGGATTTGAAAGCCTTCCTTGAATTGGGCTTAAAATATTCAACTTTCTCAACCTATCAAACAAGCTAGCATATGATTCCCCAAGAGGTGTGAATTGATTTTTGACTGTCTTCTCTTTATTATACTCGGGCCTAGGCTGAAAACTGGGTCTGGAGGGGTTTTGGTAATTTTGTGGAGCGAATGGGCGATTTTGTGGAGCTTGCGCACGCCACTGCGGGTAAGAAGGGGTTTGGGCATATGGTTGCACGCTATATACTGGGTACGGGGGTGGTGGAGTAGAATATAAAGGGTTTTGTGGAGGGTAGTAATGGTGGGGAGGAATATATGGAGCTTGGGCATAGACTTGGGCTTGGGATTGGGGATAGGGGCGAGGTGGTCTTTCGGGATAGGAATGGGTTCCAGCTACGACAGTCGTCACATTCTCGTTCTTCTTTTTACCTCCAAATGCGCCATATCCACCTTGAATCGCTTGTGTGGTGGCTTTTAATGCAGCAAAACTCACTATTTAGCTGGTCTTAATTCCGTCCTCTATTATCTCCCCTATTTTGAGGACTTCCATAAAAGATTTTCCCATTTACAGAAGTAAATGTTGAAAATAGGTCTCATCCTGTGCCTGAATGAAAACTTCTACCAACTTACTTTCTTTCATTGAAGGCTTTACCCTGGTGGCCTGTTCACGCCACCTTATCACGTATTCCCTAAAACCTTCAGTGCTCTTTTTCTTTATGTTGACCAAGGATTTTTCGTCCGAAATTAGGTCGATGTTATACTAAAAATGTTGAACAAATTCAGAAGCTAAGTCATCCCAGCTGTTCCATTTGTTGATATCTCAATCGATAAACCATTCTGAGGCCAGATCAGAAAGACTCTCGCCGAAGAAGGCCATGAGCAGCTCTTCCCTTCCTTCTACAACCCTCAACTGGTTGCAATAACGTCTCAAGTGTGCCACGGGATCACCGTCTCCTGCATACTTCTCGAACTTAGGAATCTTAAAATCGAGGGAAAGGTTGATGTCTGGGAACATGCAAAGATCTTTATAGGAAACACTCCTATAATCTCCGATTCCTTGCAAATTCCTCATAGCCTGTTCTAAACTTTTCAATTTCCGGGCTATGATATCCTGTTCCTCTGCTGCGACAAGTTTCTCCGTATCAAATGGAAATGCAGGCGGCTGAGTGTACCCATACAGTTCATTCATTTGCAAAGTAGGATCCGGGGCATAATACTGACTATCTGAAACCTTCAGTACTGGCTCACTGGCAGACCTAGAAATCCTCATTGTGGGACACATAGCATATATGGGAGTTTCATGTGGTGGCGGAGCCACGAATACCGGTGTGATCGGTGGTGCTGGCTGAGCAGCTGGTCTTGATTGGGGAGCTTCCAAGGGCACACCAGAACTGCCAGGATAATAATGTCGCGGAGTGAATCCTGGCGCGTGCTCAGGTGACTCAGTAGGAGCAGAGAATTGCGCCTGAGAGAGCGGTGGGCAGCTAGAGATATACCCAAGACCTTCAGGGAGCAGAGGAGGAGGCATTCCGCTGGCCCATGCCCGGTGTAAATCTATCAATTGTTGTCTGAGCCTTACTACCTCATCATTGTGTTCTGAACTTTCTTTCCTGTGATCCTGATCCGGGTCAATGAGCGAATTTTCAATCTCCCTGCTAGCCATGGCGAGCTTTGCTTTGGATCTAGTGAAGTATGGGTGACTAGCCAGAGTGCTGCAAACCTACCACTGTTATCTGAAAGAACATGCTCATCAAAGACGACATCCGTTAGTATTGAGGCACACAACAAGCATGGGAATCACATTGGTAAAATTGTCCAAAATTCATGTTCATTTCTACCAGCTTTTGAGGGTAGCGAGGTCATTTTAACATCATCCTGATTTTTGTCTACACTTATTATTATTATTATTATAATTATTATTATTATTTTTTATTATATTTTTTTTATCCATCTCTGTTCTCTTCCTTTCTCTCGTTATCTACCTTTATTTTATCATTCTGTATGGATTTTGTTTTTCTTTAAAAGAGGAAAAATAATGAAAAACAACGAAACAAAATGATTAGATCGAACCCAAAAGTAGGTTGCCTACGTATCATGTTGTACATGAATCAGATCTTGCGTAGTTCGGGCAGCATGTGCATAAACATCACCCATTTTTTTTTTCGGAAACGAAAATAAACAAACAAAGGAAAGATGTAACATCATAACATTTTGAAGAAAGAAAACAACAAAAACGTACCAAAAGTTTGGGACCACTTTAAAACTAAACAACAAATACGAAACAACATTCTAGACCCCTAAGACGACATAGGTGAAATTACTAATAAAGACCCTAATACCAAAAACAACTTGACTTCAACTTAAAGCAGACACCACCCTACAATGACAGACACAAAAGACTCAAACTGAATAAAGATAAGAAATGCTCTTTCAGACTGGTGCTCTGCGTGATGACCCTGGCTGAGATGGACCTGCCTCTCAAGTTCTCTTTCTCCCATTTAAACTTTGTAGCATATCCTGTAAAGACACCCTGATATTAGGGAAGAAGCTTCGGGCCCGTATTCCTGCCTCATGAGGAGTGCACTTGGAAAGATTATTCTAACACCTTTCTATCGTCTTGAACAAATCTGCTAACTAAACTCTCAGTGTTTCCGCTTTGGACCCCGCACTTTTATCCTAATGGTCGTCTACTATGCATTCTTCCTGTATTCTCCCTTTAAGCTGCGCTGGTAAGGGTTGACTGATACCCCGAGGGATAGATTGAAGCCAGACCTCATATCCCTGAGTGTGGCCCGGATTATCCAAACTTTCTTTGAGTGTGTCCACACTTAGCTTTGTTGCATGCTTCCAAAACTGCTCGTACTTGCTCTCACCTATGGCTTGGTCCTTGAAGTACTCAACATCCTTTAGAAGATCCACTGCTGGTGGCACGTCCTGCAGCCTACCCAACTGGCGCATTACCCTAGAAGGATTGTATGGTCTAGTGCAATTGAGCCCTAACATAACTAGAGGGAGCTGCGTCTGACGACCCAATAATACTATCTTTGGTCGAAGCCACAGATAAGTCCACAAAATATTATCCCAGGTTCTTGACTCAAGAAATTCAATCCAAGCGTCGACTCCCACAGGTAACGAGAATTTATCCAAACGCAACCTGGAGTCCATGGCTTTCACTCGATTGGGAATACAACGATCTAATACGTCTGGTCTAACTAAAGAAGGAGCATGCAAATGCTCCATCATCCATAACTGCAATATCAGGTTACTGCCCTAAAAAAATCTCCTTCCCCCCTTCACTTCGGTTAAAGCCTTATATATTTTTGTTAAGATCATAGGTATGAGAGTGAACCTGCCCTTTTGATTAATGCCCTTGTCATTTTAATCCTTATGAAATAGGGCCATCACCACAGATTGCAAACGGGTATTAATACGTCTTTCTTCTAGTAGAAACACTAAAGTACCTAACAAAGCCAGGGTGAAGACTTCAAGACGCTTTCTCTCCCACTTCTCCTTAGTCACATGAAATTCATCCCAAAAGCAATCAAAACCTTCCGAGGGCTCGAATCTGGTGAACAAAATATCTAAGAAAACCCACGAATCACTTAAACAACCCAAACGGATACCCTTACTTTTTAAACCACAAGACCGCAAAAATCTCACGCCAGTGTGATTTCGTGCTCGGATAATATCCTTCTCGATATAGGGCAAATGAAACAAACTGGATATTTCTGCCAAAGTAGGAGTCATTTCACATTCCCCAAACCTGAACACCAAACTACTTGGATCCCAAAAGGTCAACAAAGCCTCTATTAAATCTGGACGAGGGGTAACATACAGAAGTTCCGTAAGATCACCTAATATTTTAATCAGTTTCTGCTGATCAACATAGTTAAACATTTTCCACCATTTGATTAACTTTTTGGGCACCTTGACAACCATCAGAACTCTAGACTTGGTGGGCAAATCCATCCTGTAATAACACACAAGACGTTATCTCAAACATTCGACAGGAGTAGAAGATTCTCAACCCTTGGGATTTTTGACGCAAACATATGTCGATGGGACAGACCACATTCATGACTCCAATTTGCCGAACAGAAGTACTGAGCGAGATCAGTCTACTTGGCTAACAACTCTAGATTACGGGGTGAGAGACCTAGGCTAATAATAAGACAAAGGCCAACACAAAGATTATCGGACCCCCCCCCCCCGAGGGTTGCCTACGTATCCCAACCCGAGGGAAGGGAATCAGGTATGCGTAGTTCATCTAGATTGGACAATTAACGATTAACTAATAAATTAACCCTAACTTAAGAGACACTACCAAAAACAAACGAAAAAAACTTTTGGATTTTCAGCTAGACACTTTAACTAAGACTGACACCACCAATTATGAAGAAAAAATCTTTTTGGTATTTTTGTTTTTGACAAATAAGTAGAAAAGGCAGACAAAACTTTTTTTTTCTTTTTTTTTAAATTTGCGGTACTTTGAGAAGACAAATGCAAAACGTAAAAAAAAATCTTTTGAGTTTTTGGATCGTGAAGAACAAAAGCAATAAAGAATTCTAAAATAAACTACGACATTCCTTTTGATTCATTCTTTTCGACTCACTTTTTTTTTAAAATCAGTCCGTCAAATGACCACGTTACCCTTAAAAATGCAACAGTTAGCACGTAGGGATGCTTTAGAGGTGAGTCTCCTATAAAGGGCCATGTGGGTCCCGCTAGGTCTCCGTATGATGCGCATAAGCATGACCTAAAGGCTGACCTACGTTGTGGTTCACTAAGAAGGTTGTTCGGGGGAGCGTATGGTCGGTAGTGGCTGCTTTGCTTTCCACCTACTCTATAACACCGACGGCTCCCCCCCTAAAATAAGGGTGACTCAACTAGAGGTTGTGTACAACACGTGTACTACGGACTTATTGCAGAAAGAAGGTCGGGGGTGGACTCATGATGACAGATATAAAGCGGTAACACATAGGATAAATACTATAAACAAAGAGCACGAAAACGTACAAAAGTGAAAATAACACCAACAATAATCTCAAACAATGCTTATACACTCGTAAGGCCAAACAAAGCCGATACGACTCCAAAATATAGCTCAAATTCTGAAAACTTATCAAGATCCCCAGTAGAGTCGCCAGAGCTGTCACACCCCTTTTTTGACTCCAAAAAAATGGTTATAATTTAATGTTCGAAAGGGTTTTATTATTTAAGTGACAAGAAATGAAAATTTGTTTCGAAAAAGGATTATTAACATTTTTTTATTTAGAGTCGCCACTTGGCATAATCTGGTGTGCCAAGTCACCATTGGAAAATCCTTTTCAAAATCATTTGACTCTTTAAACTGGTTTGCGAGCAGAGATTCCGGCTAAGGAATTCTGTTGACCGAGGGGAAGGTGTTAGGCACCCCTCGATCCCGTGGTTCAACAACGATCACTTGGTAGAGTTTATCGACTATTTTTTGACACTAAGAAATGTATAAATCATACAAAAGCACGCAAAATAATCAAACAATAAACAAAACAAAATAATCCAAAATGTAAAATCCAGTCCAATTATACAGTCCAAAAATAGAAAAATACAAAAATATAAATCCTATTCTAAACTAAATCTAGACTAAACTACAATGCCTTACCCGATGCCGCGGGCCTTCATAACGATTATTTTTCGCCAACATGATACGTCGGAGAATTCTCCGGTGAATAAGTACATGAGATCTCGGGGCATTCCCCGATAAAATGAATACATTTCTCAATCTTGTGCGGTAAAATAGAAAGAACCAACCACCAAATATTCACACATTCAACAAATCACCAAGAGTCCTAAACTTTGCCTACCCAAAGCCTACGATTTGCTTACCGATCCTCATACCAAAACATGATATTTATTCCGAATTAAACAAAACAACAATAAACCTAAATCGATCTATATTCACCCTTTTTATCAATTTTTTCAATTCTTCCCCAAATTCATTCTCAACCAATGATCAACACATGCATCGATTATCAATTCCCTTTTCAACATTTAAATCCATCATCAACCAATACACAATCAAGATTCAAACATACCAACACACGAATCATTCACGATTACGTAAAAATTAAAAAGAGAGGAGATAGAATTGAACCTCAGTGCTTTCAAAAAATCGATATATTATTTTGATTAACTCGATAAAATACACATCCAAAATCCTCAATCCCAACCTCTATCAACAAACCCGAGCTCGATATACCCTTTTCTCTGTTGTTCGTCAACCTGGACCAAAATCAAGGAAGATTCCCTCCCGTCAGTGTGCCAACTTCAACACAAACTCTGAACAGCGACCAAGAGTGATTTGGTGGGATTTTAATTGGTTTTTAATGGTATTCCAACAAAGCAGTAACAGGCAAAGCTCAGGGATGTTTTTTGGTTGATCTCCGGCAATGGTTCTACCGCTGTATCACCGGAAAATCTACCCAAAACACCCCCGTTTCTCTCTTTCGCGTCAGTTTTCACTCTTTTTTCTCACCATCTCTCCCTCTCTCGCAGCTTTCTGTCACTCTCTCTCAGCTCTCTGTCACTCTCTCGCAGATCTCTCTCACAGTCTCGCTTCTCTCTGTTGTTTTACTCTGATTTCTTCACTGTTTCCGACCTATCTCCCTCCGTTCATCTTTCTCGATCCCCAATTCTACTGCGTTTCTCTTTTTTGGTGATGTGTGTGTATGCCAATTTGTGGGTGTGTGCAAATCAATGAGGACGAGTGATTCTTGTGAGCTGTGTGTAGTGTGTATGTATATGGTGAGAGAATGTATGTTTTTCTCTGGTGAATTCTCCCCTGGATCTTGGTGGAGCATCAAAAATGTGGAAAAGAATTTCCGTCCGTGAGAAGCCCCCTTCTGTATGTTTCTATGTGTGTATATATGCTGTGAGGTGAGGGTGGGGTAGTGAGGTAGGGTTAGGGTAGTGGTGAGGTGGGGTGGGGTATGGTGTGATGTGGTTTATTTTGATTGGATGGGTTGTTAGGATAAGATGTAGGGGTTAGGATAGGATAGAATTTGTTAGGGAGTTTGTTATTTTTTTGTATTTTGTGAGGGTATAATAACATGGATGAGGGTACACGGTAGGATAAAATAAAAATGGATAAAAGTGAATAAAAATTGAACTTTAAGAGGACGAAATCACGTATCTACAATACACCGTGTTGTTCTACTCAGATTACGAAGAAAGAAATACCTAGTTTTTTACCGACTCTACACGCATGCATTTTATGATATTATTATTGTTATCGATATGCTGATTTTTATTAAAGTATAATATAATTGTATTGATTTTTATGTATACTTAGTTATAAACATTAGAGAGATGAAAGATGGTTCATCCTGATCGATGTCAGGCCAAAGAGAGATGGTAATGTTATTATTATTAATAGAACTTTATTGAAAGAAAGAAAGGCTAAGGTTTACAATGTAATCTGAAAAGCATAAAAACTGACTAAACCAAAAGTAGGCTATATATACATAGCCAATAACCTAAAGGTCCATAAACTAAAGGCCCAATAACATATGGGCTAACATCCCCCCTCAAACTCACAATGCAACAGCAATAAGCATTGAGAGTTTGTCACACAAAAAACGAAATCGAGACGCCGACTGAGCCTTCGTAAAAAGGTCAGCAATCTGCAAAGACGATGGAACAAAAGGAAGCGATATGGTCCCGAGCTGCAAATGATGACGGGTGAAGTGACAATCAATCTCAATGTGCTTCGTACGCTCATGGAAGACAGAATTCTTTGCAATTTGTACCGCACTTTTGTTATCACAATGCAGGGGAGTAGGTATAGAAATGTGAACCCCCATATCTGCAAGAAGCCAACGTAACCAAATAATCTTACATGTAGTCACAGCCATGGCACGATACTCAGCCTCCGTGGAAGATCTAGAGACAACATCTTGTTTCTTGCTCTTCCACGAGATTAAAGAGTCTCCAAGAAACACACAAAAACCAGTGGTGGATTTACGATCATTGCGATCTCCATCCCAATCAGCATCACTATAGGCTCGCAACTCGAGAGATGACGTCGAGGGAAACAAGAGATTCTGAAACTGAGTGCCACGAAGATACCTTAGAATACGAAGTACAGCTCCCCAGTGCACAGAAGTAGGAGCAGTAACAAACTGGCTAACAACATGAACTGCATGTGCTATATCTGGACGAGTAACCGTAAGATAAACCAAACTACCCACAATAGTCCGATAAAGACTCGAATCTGATAATGGAACACCATCACTAGGAGAGTAACGTGCATTGGTTTCAAGGGGAGTATCTACAGTCCTGTTGTCAGAAAGACGCGCCCGTGTAAACAAGTCAGATATATACTTAGTCTGAGAAAGAAGATACCCTTTCTTAGACTGAGCCACCTCAATACCCAGAAAATAACGCAGCAAGCCCAAGTCCTTCATTGCAAATCGATGAGCCAAATCATGCTTCAATAACTCAATACCACTATGATCATCACCAGTAATAATCATATCATCTACATATAAGGACAATAGAATTCGCCCTGCACTTGTATATCTAACAAACAATGCTGAATCATGGTTACTCGGGACAAATCCAAGGGAAGTAATAACAGTGGAGAATTTCTCAAACCAAGCACGAGGGGCTTGTTTGAGACCATATAAAGCTTTTCGAAGCCGACAAACTTCACCTGGATGGTGGTCAATACCTGGGGGAGGAGTCATATAAACTTCCTCGTGGAGATCACCGTTCAGAAAAGCATTCTTGACATCCATCTGAAATATCTTCCACTGTCGAACGGATGCAACAGCAATCATAGTGCGAACAGTCGTTATCTTTGCTACGGGGGAAAAAGTCTCCTCATAATCCATACCATATTGTTGTGAGTACCCTTTTGCCACAAGTCTCGCCTTGTATCGCTCAACAGACCCATCAGATTTTGTGTTTATCTTATACACCCATCGACAACCAACCGCATGCTTACCAGGTGGGAGAGTAACCAAATCCCATGTATGTGTATGATGAAGAGCAGCAAGTTCCTCAGCCATAGCATTCTGCCAAAGAGGATCAGACACAGCCTCTCTATACGACTCAGGTTCAGACAAATGATGTATGTTTGCAATAAAGGAAGCAAATGAGGCTGAATATGTAGAATAGGAAAAATCTGGCAGTTTGGTGGACTTACAAGGTCGAGTAGACCTCCTCAGAGGTGGTGGGTCTCCAGTCTCAACAGTCGAAGGAGCAGACTCAGGCACAGGCGAGGCTGAAGCACTATCATGTGGCACACCAGATGGCATGGATGAATCCGGAACTGGAACCTCTATGTCAATCCCAAAGGGATCAATAAGCCGAATATCTGACTTTGTCACATCATGGGTTTTAGCTGGAATGGAATAAAAAGGAATATGTTCCAAAAAAGTGACATGTCGTGAAACATATAATTTCTGACTTACAGGATCATAGCAACGATATCCTTTTTGTCCAATACCATACCCCAAAAACACACATATAGCTGATTTTGACCCTAACTTATTTCGTTCAACATGAGGACGAAGAACAAAGCAAGTACATCCAAAAACTCGTAATGCAGAATAATTCGGCGGGTGACCATATAGTTTCTCAAACGGAGACATCCCTGAAGTCAATGCAGTAGGAATACGATTAATCACATATACAGCAGTTAGGACTGCTTCTCCCCAAAAAATACTAGGAACCTCTGCAGACAAAAGTAAAGAGCGTGCTGTCTCAACAATATGACGATGTTTTCTTTCTGCCAGACCGTTCTGCTCAGGAGTGTCGGTACAAGATGACTGGTGTATGGTACCATCAGAGGCAAGTAACTGAGTGAAGTCATTAGAGGTATATTCACCCCCTAAGTCACACCTGAAACACTTTATCACAGTCGAATGTTGTGTTTTAACAAGGGCTCGAAAGTTGTTGTAAATGCCAAAGAAATCAGATCTGCGTTTCATAAGATACACCCAGGTATAACGAGTATAGTCATCTATAAACGAAACATAATAGGTCGATCCACCCTTAGTGGAAACTGGCGCTGGTCCCCATACATCAGAATGAATAATATCAAAAGGAGCAACAGAATAAGACACACTTTTATTAAACGGTAAGGCAGAAAATTTTGCCAGTTTACAACCACTACAATCTGAAATATCACTAGTGTTCACATGACCCAAAGCACCACTAGAGACCAAAAAACGTAAACGTGAAACTGACACATGTCCTAATCTGGAATGCCAAAGATAAAACGGAGAAGACAAAGGACTCAAACGAAAAGAAGATAAATCTATGCTAGAGGAAGCAACTGCAGACACTTTGAGATTCTCCAAGACATAGAGTTCCCCCAACCTACGGCCGGTCCCAATCACCCTCTGAGTGTGTTGGTCCTGTATAACACAAACAGATTCAGAAAAAAACACCCAATTACCAGCCTTACACAACTGACTGACCGAAACAAGATTTAAAGCAAGTTTGGGAATGTAATAAACATCAGAGAGGACAATGTGAGGGGTAGTAACAGAACCAACACCCTCGACTGACATAGGTACAGCACTCGCGGACATAACAGAAATTGGTGAAATGGGTGACAAAGAACCAAACGATGACAAATGAGGGGACATGTGATGAGACGCACCAGAATCCAATATCCACAAGGAGGAAGGAATACCTGAGGTACTAGAAGAAACTGAACCCGAATGAGACATAGATGCTGACATGGCCGTAGGATTAGAAACGAAGAACTGTCTGAACTGTTCGAAAACCTGGGGATCCAACGCAGAAGGTGGCATAGTGCTAACAGACTCAACATCTACAGATGGTGCAGCAGCAGCGAACTGTGGAGGACGAGATGACCATGGAGGAGCACCAGAGGAGCGTGACGGAGACTTTTGCTGCCCATATTTCTGTTGCTGCCCAGATTGAGGCTGTTTGACCTTGTTAAGTAACAACGGACACTGAGCCTTCCAATGATTTTTCTGTTTGCAGAATGCACACTCATCAAATGCAACTTTAGGAGATTGTCGAGTCTGAGTACGTGGTGGCCTAGACTGATCAGTTGAAGCAGCAAACACGACAGGAGTAGTAGTTACTTTAGACCCTTGAACCACTTGAGACTTGATACGAGTCTCCTCTGCAATCAGTTCATGAACCACAGAATCAACAGTAGGGAGGGGAGATCGATGAAGGATTGTTCCACGTAGGCCCTCAAAGTCAGAACGTAGTGCCATCAAAAACTGAACCAAGCGTTGCTCTTCCCGTCTAGCAATGTACGGCCCAAAACCTTTTAACTCTGCAGATTCAGTAAGTGCCAATTGATCCCACAAATCCGACATGGCAGCATAAAAATCTTGAATACTGAGGTCATGCTGTTGAAGAGCACGGATATCATACTCCAACTGGTACTGTTTAGCAAAATTAGACTGAGTGTACAGTCTTTCCAAATGATCCCAGACCTCCTTTGCTGTGTCATACTTAGCCAATTGCATACCAATTGACTGAGTTACAGAATTGTTGATCCAAGTGATAATCTTGGAGTTATTAGTTTCCCATAAGTCCACCAACAAATCAAAATTTTCAGTTGTATCATCGATAGGTCTTGGTTTTACTCCAGTGATATAACCCCACATATTCTTCCCACGAAGAAAATTCTTCATGACATAACTCCAATAGGCATAGTTCTTACCATCTAATTGAGTACTAATGGACTGGAGAGAATCATCCTTTCCAGTCATTGTAAACACAGCAACACACAAATAATTCAAAAAATAAAAAGATGCAAAACCCTAGGTTGAACAATTCCGAACGAACAACAATGGCAGCAAGCAAAAGAACGAAAGACGAACAATACCAGACAGCAAACGAAGACAGCAAACGAATACAGCAGCACCTCAAAAAATAAAATTCGGGGCTCCGCCCCGAACCCCGGACGGGGGCGCGCTGCCCCCCGTACCCCCCAGCGAACTCACCGCGGAGTTCGATCCGCGCAGTAGGTGCCTGCTACAAAATCTTCAACCAACAAATCAAAGGACATGGATCGAACTAGCTTTGATACCATATTAATAGAACTTTATTGAAAGAAAGAAAGGCTAAGGTTTACAATGTAATCTGAAAAGCATAAAAACTGACTAAACCAAAAGTAGGCTATATATACATAGCCAATAACCTAAAGGTCCATAAACTAAAGGCCCAATAACATATGGGCTAGGATAGGGTTAGGGTAGTGGTGAGGTGGGGTGGGGTATGGTGTGATGTGGTTTATTTTGATTGGATGGGTTGTTAGGATAAGATGTAGGGGTTAGGATAGGATAGAATTTGTTAGGGAGTTTGTTATTTTTTTGTATTTTGTGAGGGTATAATAACATGGATGAGGGTACACGGTAGGATAAAATAAAAATGGATAAAAGTGAATAAAAATTGAACTTTAAGAGGACGAAATCACGTATCTACAATACACCGTGTTGTTCTACTCAGATTACGAAGAAAGAAATACCTAGTTTTTTACCGACTCTACACGCATGCATTTTATGATATTATTATTGTTATCGATATGCTGATTTTTATTAAAGTATAATATAATTGTATTGATTTTTATGTATACTTAGTTATAAACATTAGAGAGATGAAAGATGGTTCATCCTGATCGATGTCAGGCCAAAGAGAGATGGTAATGTTATTATTTATATAATTGATAAGAGTTATTTTAACTAAGATGTTAATCATGTATTTGTGGTACATTATCTTGGATCATATTGTAAGAAACTTTATTATTAATATGAAAGTTTGAGTAGTTTGATTCAAATTGTAAAATATTCTACTACTTAAAGAAGACCATCCCTTTTTCCTTCTTTCATACAAATATTTTGTGATTGTTTTCTACAAACTTCGATATTTTTAAATTAGCCCTAAATAATTAAAGATTCACTATTAAGAGAGATTTTGAGTCCCTTTTCCCCTTGAGCCAGCTACTTAATTAAGTGGAAGTAATGATCATAAAAAATTGTAGAAAGAAAATATTTTCCTCCATACCAATCATATCCTAAGAGACACTTGGAAAAATAGTTGAAATGTGTATACCTTTTTAGGGATATTGGGGCTCGTCTCCATTTCCTCTAATTTCTTATTTGGATTGAGGACACATATGTTATGAATTATCTTTTTCTTAGAGATAGGAAAGAGTCTGCTATAAGTTAGCTTTAAATTTATGAAGTACTATAAAACTCTAATTGTATCATTGATCTTAACAGAGATTGACTTTTTTGTGAGCCTCATTATAAATTTGAATTAGAGATGACCAAGTCACAATCGAGGAGGTTACGCTCTATGTCCACCTCCTCCATATGTGTTCATTCCTTATATTCTAACATAGATAGGGGTCAATGTCGAACTCCCAGTAACTTCATGTGAGTAGAATCTGAGGTTAATATGACTTATATATATATGGCCTGGTCCATCTCTAAAGAGAATTAAGAGATCCTTATGTTAAGACACAGATCGACAATAATATATAAAATGTTGTGTTTTTAAATAGAAATCTTTTTTTATTCAGGTTGATTATTTTGTATCATTTTCAGATGAGATAAAGTATAATGTAAATGTGGGATTCTAGCTTGTCATCCAAGTCTTGGTCCATTACTTTAATCATTTTCTTTGCTGCATGCAGTTGTACTGAACAATAAGAAACCAAAGGATTTGCATGCTTTTCTTTTCCTTTTAATTTTATTTTATATCCTTTCTTTCAATTTATATTAATCATTATTAGTCAAAAAGTTTTTTTTTTAATATATTTTAAAATATTTCGCAGCATTTGTGTAGCTTTAAGACTTTTAGAATTTATCGTCTAATTAAACATATCATAACGGTTGTGTGTAATTATGGGTTCACCATAATTCATTAATTTAGGCCCAAACATTATACTTGAGTTAGAATTTCTATTTAAGATTTAAAAATAATCTAATCTTCTTTGTTTTGTTTTGTTTTGTTTTTTAAACGAAGGGAGTAATAAACAGACAAATAATAAAGTGTCCCTGGATGTGTAAGTTGGGGGTTTGGGCCACAGGTGACAAAAGAGTTTTAAAATGAGGGGTAGGTGACACAAGTTTTAATTATTAGTTGGAGGTAACAATTACTTTATTATGTATAAAGAAAGTTGGGAAAGTTTGAAAATAACCCACAAGTTTTTAAATTTATACTTTGATCCCAATGTATACCAAAAATAACGGGAAACGAAGGGAAAAAATGCGTCTTTCTCTCTCTTCTCATCCATTGTTGTTTTCTCTCTCTTAGCGATTTTTGTTGTTAATTGTTTCTGTTTCTACTGCTTTATTCATCATCTTCTGTTTCATTATCATCATCTTCTACTTCATTATCATCTTCATCTTCTTCTTGTCGACCATTTGTTGTTGTTGTTGTTGGTACAGCGCTACTGCTGCGATCTGACCAATTTCTTAGGTCAAATTTTATTTACTACATCACTTTCCACTTTGGCATTACTTCATAGGTAACTTTGGTTCATAATTTTACTTACCAAAGTTACCTATGAAGTAATGCCAAAGTGGAAAGTGATGTAGTAAACAAAATTTGACCTAAGAAATTGGTCAGATCGCAGCAGTAGCGCTGTACCAACAACAACAACAACAACAAATGGTCGACAAGAACAAGATGAAGATGATAATGAAGTAAAAGATGATGATAATGAAGCAGAAGATGATGAATAAAGCAGTAGAAACAGAAACAATTAACAACAAAAATCGCTAAGAGAGAGAAAACAACAATGGATGAGAAGAGAACCACATCAGATTAGTAATCTGTTGCATCAGAAGATTTATCAGTTACATCAAACTTGTTATCTGTTGCATCATCGTATTATATGTTGCATTAGACATATTATCTCTTGTATCAGGATGTTTATCTCTTGCACCAGACGAATTATCTGTTGCATCAGAATGTTTATATATTGCACCAGACTAATTATCTGTTGCAACGAATGATTAATCTGTTTGAAACAACACAAATCAACCCCTGCCACAAACCCAACAGATAAATCTTGTTATTGCTACTAGATTCTAAATTATTCCTTTTTATGTCGAATCGTCGAAATGTTTGTTAGAAGATAATAGACAGAATGAAAATTAAATATGGATTAAAACATCAGAGATCAAAGATAATTTATTTATTAAACAAATAAAAATACATATAATAGACTAAAAGAAAAATAATAGTCTAATTATTATTATTATTATTATCACCATCATCATTGCCAGCCGGCCAATCTTCAACCGAAAGTAGCAAGGCCCTCCTCAGCCTGCGTATCTCGCAGAGCATTCTTGATCTAACTCCTCTTAGTTTCCATTGCAGATCACAAACTTGATTCCGAAGTTCATTCACGGCGTCTTGCAGAAAAGCAACGTCTCATACTGGGTCAGCCATAATCTTATCTTCTAGAGTGTAATATGAAAGAAGAGATGCAATAAATAAATAGAGTGTATTTGAATGAACGATTGAGTAAGGCCGGATCTATTTATAGAGGATTGAATTTGAATGAGAGGCAAAAAGGCGTGACTATTCACCTCCATACATTAATTAAATTTTTGATTAAATTAAAAAAATAAATATTGTGATATAAGTCATGACTTTTCAGATTATTATTATTAATTAGTTCTTTCGAAGAACCGTTTTTATTGAGTTGTGGCAACAGATTCTATATCTGTTGCATCAGATAACATATCTGTGACAATAGATATATTATCTGTTGCAACAAATATAAAATATGTTGCATCAGATAACATATCTGTTGCAACATATAGTCTAACTGGTCACCTCCATTTATTAATTACATTTTTTATTAATTTGAAAAGTAATGAATTAATTAAATTAAGAAATATTGTGATAAGTTATGACTTTTCAGATTATTATTATTAATTAGTTCTTTCCAAGAACTGCTTTTATTGAGTTGTGACTCGATATAGGTTGCATCAGATAAATCATCTGTGACAGCAGATATATCATCTGTTGCGACCACAGTGAACCCGTTGCATCAGATAATTTAATTGTTGCAACATATAATCTACTTTTTTTTAAAAAAAAAATAACTATATCATCATATCATTAATCCAAATTTGCTTACTTTTTTATTTTATAAATAAATAAAATACCTTTTCAAATTCCCTAGTAAAACAATAATCATTTTATTATATAATAAATAATTTAAAAAATAAATTCTAAAACAAAAATGGTGAAAAGTCATGATCAGTTATTAAAATTGTGGTTATAAATTGTGTTTATTATTTATTTACGAAATATTTTTCATATTGAATAATCGGAACGGAAAGTCATGTCTTTCTTTTCACCCTCTCAATAACAACAATAGCCCTTTTTTTATTAATAACCACCAGGTGCAACATATGATCGATCTGTCGTAGCAGATTAACCTCTAACTGTTGACACAAATGGCTGCTCAATCCCTTCCACCAACCGTCGACATGTTGAGAACAAGGAATAAACAGAATGATTATTATTAAATACTAAATAAGAATTAAAAATTCAATGTCGACAACAAAATAAAATGAATGTTCATAGATTTTTAAATCCCTTGGGTAGATTTGATATACAAAAGGAGGAAAATAATCGCTAAAATAAAAAACATTACCTAATTATTATTACTACTATTATTACTATTGTCAATCAGATATCTTTCATCTGGCAGCCTTGCTCCAAAGTCAGCCAAATCTCTCTAGAGTTCATCAATCAAACTACCTTTGCAGTTCGCGCAAGGAATCGATATGAATATTCTTGTATGAATCTGGATCATCCATATTTGCAGGAAGGGACCTATTTATAAATTACTGTATCTCGGAAAGAAAAGAAAATTGCTTTAAAATTAATCTAACAGATGGGTAATCAGTTGCAAAATATATTCTTTCTGTTAGAAAAGTTACAAGTTTACAACATACTAGCAATCTTTTTGCAACAAATGTATATATCTGGTTGATTTCTGCAATAGGTTGATCACTGTCTTAATAGATGTCTCCAATTGATTGACAATATAAACAGATGTGTCATCTGTTGCAACAAGCTAGTCATCTGTTTATTCAATTTAAGCCATAGATGGGCTATGAAGAATAAGGTGCGTACAGATGGATCCACTATCATATGTGTGGGAGTTAAGTATTTATTACTGATAAGGTTACCGAGACAACACACACAAAGTATAATATTTTTGTGAAGGCAGTTTTTAACCGATTAGGCATTGATCATTCAAATAAGATCTTGCATTGTACCGTTAAGTTTGATGAGTTTGAAATTGATAAGTATGAGGACCTCATGAAGATGGTGAAGATACCCTGTTATGAATTACTGACGGTTGGTGCTCATGTTTATGCATGTCAAGTTTTGAGAAGGGATCAATATTTGTTGTCACTGTAGAAAATCAATAGCGATTGGACTTAACTTTAAGTGTGCATTGGACCCTTAGAAGGCCCTCGAAGTCTCGCACTGCATCAAACAAGAATGGAAAACCAATATAGTTATTGCCCTGGCCAAAATTTATATGGTTGGGTTGCTCGCACGGGGTGATGATTATATGCCAGAAGGTGCGGTAGGAGAATGCTTTCAAGGGAAAATGGGTGGTTGATGGAAGACTATATCATCTGAGAGCTAACTGAAGAAGAGACACAGAGTAGAAAGTAACTTTTAACGAATCTGGCCGATGGAATTATCTTAACAGATGCGAAATTTGAAACAAGTGCAAATATAAAAGTGTATTCGGTAATGTAATTTCGTCTGTTGTGTCTTTGAAAGAAAAATAATGCAGATGGACACTTTGCTAGGGAGCTGCATGGTCGGGATTATCACCTAGGTAGAAAATAGGAGAAGACCAACAAAGCAGCCTCACGGGCATCGAGGGTAGAAATAATGTTCAGCAAGTCTAGAAAACTTACGCCAACAACCTGCAGTGAAAATAAGAAAACTCAACGAAGGCGGTAATTTCTGAATTTTAAATTTCATCCCATCTTCTTGTTTGTGTTTCCGATCAGGTCCACTATCGTTGACCTGATCGGAACCACAAACGAGATTGAAAGGCAAATAGAGTATAATTACTTCCTTAGCAATATGGACTAATTGATTGTGTTTTCTTGCCTTAGCATTATAGACACGTGATTTTTTATCCTCCCTAAATTTTAACTTGTTTATCGATATTAAATATATTATATTTGTATATTTAATCACATATTATTTTGATTTTTGTTTTATTTTTATTCTAACTTTAAATAATATAAAAATTAAAAATATATGTTTTTTTTTATAAATTTTAATAAATAAATTAATAGTTTTAATATTATTTTATTATATTTGTTTTTTTTTCGTTTATAAATTCTTTTTTTGTTTTGTTAAATATAAAATTAATTAATTATTATATTTATTATTATTATTAGTATTATTTATTATTATCTCTATCTATTATTATTATTTTTATTTTATTTTATTAAAAGTATATATATATATATAATAATAATAATAATAATAATAATGATAATAATTTAAATTTTAAATCTCCCCCTTTATCTTATCTTGTAAATAACTGTTCCTTCTTTTTGTTTCCTCCCAAAAAGTCTTGTATTTATAGAACTCTCCCACCCAGATGAAAGAAAAAGGTACTTTCACATTAGAGATCAGATACTGCAACAAAAAAAAAATCTAAGAAAACTACTAAAAAAAAAAAATCATCAGACAAAGAGAGAAAAGAAAGAAGTTGAAGTCAGAGCAAAAGTCAAAACAAGAAGGACAAAGAAGTCTCTTCCACTCCTCTAGAGGTTGAGGATGAGGAAGTGATGGGGACGACGATGCTCGTTCAAGATAAGATGTTCCTGTAAAAAAAAAACATGGTTGAAAAATATAAGTGATTTCATTGTTTTCTTTAATATGTATAATTGCCTGCTTACGTAAAATTTTGATGTACTTATGATACGTTAAACTACTGTATATTTGTTATTTGTACAGTACATATATGCCCACAACCAAAACTCATAATTCATATATTCTTCATCTTCACTCAATACATACAAGCACACTACATCACATACACAAAATCATCACTATGCATATAGAGATAGCAAAACGTAGGGAAAAAAATCAGCGAAACAAGAGAAATTGAGATGAGAAAATAAAGCGGAAAAAATAAAAATAAAGGAAGAAGATGGAATCAGTGATTTAAAAAACATAAACCAGACAAATTTTAATTTTCAATGGAAGTCCTTCAAAATTAACCACTCACCGTCACTGAATCGTCAAAATCCTACCCACCGGAACACGCACACACATACACTGATTTTATGAAAACATTTGGCTAAATTGACGAAATCCCAGATCGGCGCTACCCCTTTTCCGCACCGGCACCACCCCAAATCTCACAATCGCGTCGGCGTTATCCCTCTCTCTCCCTTCATCACCGGAAAGCCCCTTTCCCCGCACCATTCCGACCTCTTTCTCCCCTTCTCCTAACCCCTGCCGCACCATGGAGAAATCAGATCTAGCCGGAAACATCCCATCGGTGATAACTCCGTCGCCGGCGACCCATGGCCCTCACCCTTCACGCTGGTTTTGACCGTCATTGCTTCATTGGCGATGAGCATTCACCGCTTCTCGATCCAGTCGTCGCTTCCCCTTCAACCATTGGTGCCTTTTCCTTTCTCTTTTTATTGCATCACTGTTAACATATATATAGTAATAAGAAATAACAAATGGTATTGTGAATGTAGAAAAGGGTATTTTATACTTCTTTTATTAATATTTTCTTTTTATGTCTCCATATCCGTGTATATTATAATTAGTAAAAATGGTATGAACAAAATTTAATACTAATAAATTTATTATCATTTATATCTTGCTTAGAGTGACATATTGTATATTTTAAGTTATTTATTTTATTTATTTATTTATTTAGTATTTTATTAACATAACTTAGTAATCGTTTATTGGTTTAATTAATCATGTTAAATGAATTTTGCTTTAATTTATTATTGAGAAGTTAGGTAAATTTTAGACGTATTTTAAAATATCCGTCTCAATTAAGAATGCGGTGTACGCATCTTTTGAAATAGTTAAAAAATTCAAGGATACAACAATGTACTTTGGCAAATATTTTTAAAAATAGCTTTCATCGATTTAATATAAGATAATATACAAGTTTTAGTATAATAAAATGAGCAATTTTAGGCCTTAACATATTTTATCAAAATAGTTTAAAATAAGATAAGTCAATGAAGCGACCGTGCTAGAACCACGGGACTCAAGGGGTGCCTCACACCTTCCCCTTGGTCAACAGAATTCCTTACCCGGTCTTTTGTTTTCGCAGACCAACAAAGAGTCATTTCCTTTTGATTAGGGATTTAATAAGGTGACTTGGAACACCATAACTCAATTCCAAGTGGCGACTCTAAAAGTGATAAAAATTAATCCCTATTCAATACCGTCACTTTAATTGGAAAAACCCTTCGATCTCGATCTCCTTGAGCGAAAAAAGGTGTGTGACATCTCTGGCGACTCTGCTGGGGAGTAATTAGAATTCGAGTTTTAGATATTGACTTTTACTTGCTTTAATTATTTTAATATTGTGTTTGTTTGTTGGTCTTATGTGCTACTTGTTGCTCATTTACTGCTTTGATATTATTTGAACTGTATTATATATTGTCTTCTCTCGCGTATTCCTTCTGAGTCTCTAAAATAGGATAGAGGGAATGCAGCATATGCATCCCACCTTCTTTTGAGATAGCCGGAGTGTCAAGGCACCTCGTGAAGGATATAGTCACACATGTTAGGCGGGGTTCGGATCGACACTGAAGGCAGTGTTGCCTTGCTACCGACCAAGTTGTCCCTCCCCGGCTCGAGTGTCCGCTCGAGTAAGCCAGTCTAGACACTTATCCCTATTAGGTTTTAACTTAGAAGAACTGAAAACTCAGAATCTGGTTATCCCTATTAGGTACCGCTTTATTTGCATCATATGCATTTGACTTAGCGGGACTCGGCACAAGGGCCGGGTTTGTCTAGGACAGGTGACCTACTTAATAAAGACCAACATGTGCATCTTACGTGCTCTTCGATATTTGTTTGGAAGGTTATTTGTGTGTTGACCGGCTTTTAGGCAACATTAAAATGCAAGAGATTAAATTACCGTCACATTTGGTGAATTATTTTTGAAAGAAAAATTTTATTTTTTTAAAAAGAGAAAATTTTAGTAACATAGTTTTATGGTTTTTATGAATTACGAGGGTCTGATTCTCACATCTTAGTGAGATACGTAGGAAGTCCTTCCCAGGATACGACCTTATCTTTTAAAAAAAAAATTGTTCATAGATTTATTGAAAAATATTTTGAAAATATGATTATTTTCATAATTAGTTTTCTAATTTTTAAGTCCAATTTTTATATATATTTTAACAACCCTGAATCTTTAGGGATCATGAGGCTAAGATTAAAAAAAATAAAAATAATAATAATAATAATAATAATAATAAAAATAAAATAAAAATATATTTCAATAGCCCGGAATCTTTAGAGATCATGAGGCTAAGTTTTTACAAAATATATGTATATATCAATTTTAACAAGTCCTGAACCTTTAGGGTCGTGAGACTGAAAAATTTATACAACTTCATATATAAAACGGTCATTCTATTTTTCTTTATTTCTGAGTCCTTTTATTTTATTTTTGCACTTAGGGAATATCGTCTTCAAACATATAGATAAAATTGTCTAGAAGTCTGTTATAGCAAAGTTTTTGATAGAGTCAATTTAAATAAAAAAATATTATCAATCTTGTTTCTCTCGCTTTGATTTTTGATAAAATTGTTCTTTGCAACTAAGTTTAAATAATGATCGCACTAGGTTTTACAAGTTAAGTTATAAATTCTTTTAAAAATTAATAAATTAAGTTTTGTCTAAGTCTAGATATTTATTAATCTTATGTCCCTTTCAATAGATATAAAATGTCGCCCCCTTTTCGTGGAAAGTGTCCAAAGAGAAAGAGAGATGGGAATGTACCGCTTCAGGTTGTGGATTGTACCCTTCTGCAACTTTGGTTATGGTGGAATGCAATGGATACATTCGATTATGGTGAAATACATAAGTATTTGGGTTTTTTGACGAGTATCATGAGAATCAACCCTAATAGGGAGGTGATTGTTGCATTACTGAATTTCTGGGACCCGAAGAATAATGTATTCCGCTTTTCAGATTTTGAGTTGACACCTACTTTAGAAGAGATAGCAGGCTATGTTGGATATGGTGATATGCATCGGAAGAACTTTGTAATAAGAGAAGTTTTGAGGCTTGGAAAATTCATAGACGATTTGCATTCATGGTAGCCTTTTTAGGCACTAAGATTTTCCCAAGAAGAGAAGAAAAAATTAATATTCGTTTAGCGGGAGTGCTACAGATACTGATTAAGAAAGATTACACTATGATACCAATGATCCTAGCTGATATTTACCGTGCTCTGACTGTTTGTCAGAAGGGAAAAAGTTTTTTCGAGGGATGTAATATCTTGTTACAGATGTGGATTGTGGAGCATCGTTATCAACGTCCTACATTGACAAGGTTCGATCCCAAGCGATTTAATCGCATCAACGATTATGAGGAAAGGATGGAGAAATATAAATGTCCAAAAGAAATTGGAGATTGGGTTAAACTTTTTCGTTCTTTGACAACAGATAAAATCACTTGGAATCTCCATTGGTTCCCTTGGAGGCAAGTCATATATAGTTCTGTCATTCGTCCGTTCTTGTTATTAATGGGTATTAGAGGTGTTCAACCGTATGTTCCATTGAGAGTTCTACGTCAGCTAGGCAGGCGTCGAATAATTCTCATAACGGAAAACATGACTGAGTTCGTATTTGAGGTCAAACCAGAGATTTCACTTCCAGAAGATTTGGCCCAGCAGATTTAGGAGGGTCGTCGTATTATGGGGATTGAAACGATGGTCATAGAGCGTGAGAAAGGAGAAGTGCACCCAGATTACCATGAATGGTTTGAAGAACAGTCGAGTCCTCCAGTCAGACTAGAAAGATCGGTTAAGGGACCTATAGATCAGGAAGCTGCAATCAGGATAGGAATTGAAAGAGCCATGCGAGAACATCATGAAGCCAACCAAGTTTTGAGAGAAGAATTAGAGCATGCCAGGGAAAAAATAGATGAACAACAAAGGGAATTTTCTGAAGATAAAGCTAAGTCAGCAGCTATGGAGGTTGCACTTCGGGGACAAATCAAGTTTGCTACCACTAGGGGGTCACACGTTGCAGAACTTGCCGCATCTTGCCGACAACAACTTCAAGAAGTTGAAAAGAATATACAAGAACAATTTGATCGAGAGAGATCTCAGTGGATTTGTGAAAGAGGAATATTGCGAGAATAGTTGGAGGTTATTTCTGCTCGTGAACAACGTGCAAGAGAGATGGTTGATTTCCGAGATCGATAGGCCCAGGAATGGGATCAGACTTTCAGTTCTCTTCGAGGTAAGGTCCACTGTGTAGCGCAGGATACTGCCAGAATGGGTTTAGATTATCAGCAGTTGGATTGTGAGGATTTTTTGGCACAAGTACCAGCTTTCGCACAGCGACTCACTACTTCATTGGAGGACATATATTTGAGTTTGGGAGGACATATTAAATCGAAATCTCCTTGAATGGATCGTTGTTTTCTTTGTCATAGTTTTTCATTTTCAGTTTTAAAATTTCTTGTTTAGATATTATGTCTTTTAGTTTTCAGATGTCAGTTAGTAGGTTTTATTTTAAGAGTTGGGTCAGTTATTTTATCATATTTATATTATAGAATGTAATGAAGTTGACTGTTTATTTTTATATATATTACATATGTTTTACTTCACTTACTTTATTTGTTTTCTTCAATAATAATAATAAAATAAAATAAAAAGATAAACAATTTTGTTAAATTCCTCCCGAACTACGCAAGATCTGATTCATGTCCTGACATGATACGTAGGCAACCCTCCAAAGGGTTCGATCATGACTTTTGAAAATATGCCTAGAAAAGTCGGGATGAAACACAAAGCTTCCATGATAGGTTGGGAAATGCATATAGAAACATGACATATAACGTGGTATTATAATGTGTTAAATATATAACACTCACTCGTTTGCTACTTGGTAACAGAAAAATAATTGGTGGTTGGTTTGTGGTTCAAACTGGCATCACATCCGTATAACACCAGATACAAGGGTAAAAGAAGAATGACCCACAGAGAAGATATAGGGTCTGATAGTGAAGAAGAGCAGAATCAGTTGATTTCGCAGAAAGTAACATCAACGTAAGAAATAAAGGCATTAAAACAACAGATAGCGGATATGTACCAAGCTTGGTTTAATGGACAAGCCCCGCCTTCTTCAATCCCTAGACTTTCAACTTCAAATGATCCAAATTCTGACCCAGCTCAAACTAGTGATCCATTTTACCCACCAGGATTTGGCCCATTTGCTAATATGTCTGGAGTTGCTGGTACTTCTACCGTGCACCCACCAAATCCATCTGTCGCAAATAACCCACTCTTTACTTCTGTAGCGCCAGCTACTGCAAGTATTCAACCAACAATACCAAAGAATATGGGAAAACCAAATCATGATATGTTATATCCTCCTGAAATGACTTTCAAATCAAAAAATTCACATTATCATGTTCATCAATGCGATACTCCTATCGTGATTGAGAAGATTGCTAAGAATGAGGAACAGAAGGAGATGGTTAGAAAAGTTAGAAGCCTGGAACAAAGTATGAGAAATATTCAAGGAGTAGGTCGACCGAAAAGTGTTTCATACAAGGATTTGTGTATGTTTCCTGATGTCCATTTGCCGATAGGGTTCAAAATGCCAAAATTTGATAAATATGAAGGACTCGGCGATCCTGTAGCTCATTTGAAAAAGTTTTGCAATCAATTAAGGGGAGCAGAAGGAAAAGAGGAATTATTGATGGCGTACTTTGGAGAAAGCCTTACAGGGATAGCTTCTGAATGGTTCATTGACCAAGACATTTCCCATTGGCACATGTGGGACGACATGGCTCGAGATTTCGTTCAACAATTTCAGTATAACATTGAGATAGTGCCAGATCGCACAACACTTGCCAACATGAGAAAAAAGATGACTGAAAGTTTTTGAGAATATGCCGTCAGATGGAGAGAGCAGGCTTCAAGAGTTAGACCATCGATAAAAGAATCTAAAATGATTGATATTTTTCTGCAAGCACAAGAACCTGATTATTTCCATCATTTGCTCTCTACTATCGAAAGCACATTTGCAGAAGTTATCAAAGTTGGAGAGATGGTAGAAAATGGAATCAAATCAGGAAAGATCATCAGCCAGGACGCTTTGACAACAACAACACAGGCAATTCAAAGTGGTACAGGAAGTTTTGGGGAAAAGAAAAGAAAAGAGGATGTAGCAACTGTCATGACGGGTCCACGAAAAAATTAGAGAGGTGCGCGTCAACCATACGCGCAGAATCCATTATATTTTGTTCCATCTCCCCAATATCCTATTTACAATGTACAGCCATATGCTCGAGGTCCTTCTTACCCGCAAAGGCGTACACCAGCAATCCAAAATCATCCAATAGCCCCGCAAGTTCAAAGAGGCCCTCCGAGGTCTAATTTTCGGCCTAGAGCAGAATTCAAAAGGGATAACATGATAAAGGATAATTTTACTCCTATTGGAATATCTTACACCAGTTTATTTCATAGACTGAGAAAAATGAATGTTCTAAACCCAATTGAGAGAAGGATCCCGAATCCTCCTCCGAAGAATTTGGACTATTCTAGAAGATGTGAATACTGTTCTGATGACCTAGGGCACGACACAGAGAAATGTTGGTATCTGAAAAGAGCCATTCAAGAGTTGATTAATACCCAACAGATTATGGTAGAAAGTTCAGGCACTCCAAATGTCAATCAAAATCCGCTTCCAGATCATAATGAAACAAACATGCTCGATGTGATATTCAGTGGTGAAGATACTACGATTCCCTTTAAGCCGATCATTAAAATTAAAACTGATTCGGAAAAATCAGCAAATGTTGTAGATTTAACGAAAGAAAAGCCTGCAGAAGCGAAGGTGGTGATAGCAAAACCCGAATCATCGAATGATCCCTTGGTGATGGGAAAAGAGATTTCAGAAAATATTGGGCCAAGTCAAATAAAGCCGAAACTCATTATTCCCGGAAGATCCAATAAGTCTCTTTTAATCATAAAAGGAGCTCTTGTAGCTCCTATTGTTATTAAACCAGTGTCACATCTACCTATGGTTGATACTAAGGTAGTCCCTTGGAATTATGATCGCGTTGTGGTAATGCACAAGGGGAAAGAAGTGACTGAAGATGTAGATGAAGTAGGGGAATTAACTCGATCTGGAAGATGTTATGCTCCAGTAGAGTTAAGAAAGAATAAACAAGATGGTGAAGAACGAATGACAGTCAAGAAGCCTGCCACTGATGAAGAAGCTGAAGAATTCTTAAAGAAAATGAAATTGCCAGAATATTCTATTATAGAACAGTTGAAGAAAACACCAGCACAGATTTCTTTGTTATCTTTATTGATACATTCAGAGGAACACCGCAAGGCTGTAATGAAGATTCTTAATGAAGCATGTGTTCCTAGTGAGTTAGAGTAAATAAGCTAGAAAAAGTTGTTGGAAGGATCGTTGAAGCAAATAAAATTACTTTTTCAGACGATGAATTGCCTATAGAAGGTACGGAGCATAACAAAGGTCTGTACATTTCTGTGAAATGCGAACATTCCATCATCACTCGAGTGTTAATTGATGGAGGATCAGGTGCTAACATTTGTCCTATGTCAACTTTACAAAAGTTGAATGTTAATGTGGAAAGAATCCGACCTAACAATGTGTGCATCAAAGGTTTTGACGGATCAAAAACTGATGCCATTGGTGAAATAGAACTCATATTGACAATTGGGCCTGTGGATTTTGCTATGGATTTTCAAGTACTGAACATTGATGCTTCATATAATATATTATTGGGAAGGCCATGGATTCATAGGGCTAAAGCAGTCGCATCAACGTTGCATCAAATGGTCAAATTTGAATGTGACAGGCAAGAGATAGTGGTTCATGGTGAAGGAGACTTATCAATATATAAAGACTACTTTGTTTCTTCCATCAAAGCAGATACTGCCAATGTGTTAATTCATCAAGCTTCTAAGGTAGTGGTTGTTGAGTATATCCTCGAGGGGAATCTCATCGCAAGACCACAATTGTCCTCTGCATCTGTTATGGTAGTGAATGAAATATTGAAGCATGGCTTAGAACTAGGAAAAGGTCTAGGGATGTTTTTGCAAGGCATAGTTCATCCAGTAAACCTCTATGAGAACTTTGGTACTTTTGGTCTGGGATACGAGCCTACAGCTGAAGATATAAAGAAGTCTACAAAGCGTAAGAAAGAGTCGTGGTCACTTGCCAAGCCTATACCGCCACTGTATGAGTCTTTCATCAAATTTAGTATTGTTGGCTCCTCCAAGTTACCTGTTGCAAAATCAATAAATGATGATGATACAGAGTTGATTGACCTTTTTCAGAATATGTTCATTGAAGCTGATATGGTTGAAATTGGGGAAGGTACCAGTAATGCAGATGTGCAGTTTATCGGCCCTGATGTCCAGCTTAACAATTGGGAGGCCACTCCTCTCCCTATTATAAAAGAGTCTTGGTAGTTTGTTTGTTTTCTTACAGTCTTAGTAGTTTGTTTGTTTTTACTCCTGTAATTTAAATCATTCTAGGATTATAATTCAGAACTTTAAATCTGGTGTGTTAGGTTAAAACTCTTTTTATCTATGTTTCTAATAAAGCGCAGTTTCCCTTCGTTTTATTTTGAGTCTGATTTTTATTTATTTATTTTCTATCATACAGTTCTTTCTATGCCGATTCTAATGATATGACATGCATGAAGAATTGTTCACCAGAGTTAAAAAACCAATCTAATTTTGAAATAATGAATAAGGAGGTTGAATACGATGAAGAGGAAACATTTGAGGATATAAGCAAAGACTTCAAACATTTTGAGAATAAGACAAATCCCAATTTGGAAGAAACTGAGGCGATCAATTTAGGAGATCTTGAAAATATTAGGGAGACTAAGATAAGTGTACATGTTCAACCACAACAAAAGAAAGCTATAATTGAAGCTTTGCATGAGTATAAAGACATCTTTGCGTGGTCTTATGATGATATGCCCGGTTTAAGCACTGATTTGGTAGTTCACAAGTTGCCAATTGATGCTGTTTTTCCTCCTGTCAAGCAAAAGTTAAGAAAACTCAAAACTGACATGAGTGTAAGAATTAAAGAGGAAATTACTAAACAACTTGAGGCTAAAGTCATTCAAGTGGCCCAGTATCCTACTTGGTTGGCAAATATTGTCCCTGTTCCAAAGAAAGACGGCAAAGTTCAGATGTGTGTTGATTATCGTGATTTAAATAAAGCAAGTCTGAAAGATAATTTTCCACTTTCCAATAATCATATTTTATTGGACAATTGTGCCAAACATGATCTTGCTTCTTTTGTGGATTGTTATGCGGGGTATCACCAGATCATTATGGATCCAGAAGATGCGGAAAAGACATCATTTATTACTCCATGGGGGACATATTGTTATAGAGTTATGCCTTTTGGATTAAAGAATGTTGGGGCAACTTACATAAGGGCAATGACCATAATGTTTCATGACATGATGCACAAAGAAATTGAAGTTTATGTGGATGACGTGATCATTAAGTCGAGAGAGCAATCTGATCATATTAAAGATTTGAGAAAATTCTCTGAAAGGCTTCGGAGGTATGATCTCAAACTTAATCCAACAAAATGTGTATTTGGAGTTTCGTCAGGAAAACTTTGGGGTTTTATAGTCAGTCGACGTGGTATTGAGTTAGATCCTTCAAAAATAAAAGCTATCCAAGATTTACCTCCATCTAAAAATAAAACAGAGGTGATGAGTTTACTTGGAAGGTTGAATTATATCAGTAGATTCATTGCTCAGCTTACGACAACTTACGAGCCAATATTCAAGTTGTTGAAGAAGAATGTTAAAGTTGAATGGACTGAAGAATGTCAAGAGGCATTTGACATAATTAAGAGACACTTGTCGAATCCGCCTATTTTGGTTCCTCCAGAGTCAGGCCGACCCTTGATATTGTACATGTCTGTTTTAGATAATTCTTTTGGCTGTGTATTGGGTCAACATGATGTCACAGGAAGAAAAGAACAAGCCATCTACTACCTCAGCAAAAAGTTTACCACTTATGAGGCTAAGTACACTCTTCTTGAGAAAACGTGCTGCGCCTTAACTTGGGTAGCCCAAAAGCTGAAACATTACTTGTCATCTTATACTACTTACCTCGTCTCTCGTATGGATCCTTTAAAGTACATTTTTCATAAGCCTATGCCCACAGGCAGACTCGCGAAATGGCAAATGTTGCTTACAGAGTTTGATATTGCTTATGTGACATGAACTGCAATGAAAGCTCAAGCCTTGGTGGATCATTTGGCTGAAAATCCTATTGATGAGGAGTATGATCCATTGAAGACTTATTTTCCAGATGAAGAGGTATTGTATGTTGGTGAGTTTGTTTCAGAAGATTGTCATTCAGGCTGGAAGTTGTTCTTTGATGGAGCTGCTAATATAAAAGGAGTGGGGATAGGAGCGGTTCTTATTTCTGAATCAAGACAATATTATCCTATAACAGCCCAACTTCGATTCTACTATACCAATAATATGGCAGAATACGAAGCTTGCATTCTGGGATTGAGATTAGCCATTGACATGGGGGTCCAAGAATTTTTGGTATTAGGAGATTCAGATTTATTAGTCCACCAAATCCAAGGAGATTGGGAGACTCGTGATTCAAAACTCCTACCATATAGAAATTGTTTGCAAGATCTTTGTCAACGATTTGTATTAGTAAAGTTCAAACACATTTCCAGAGCTCATAATGAGATTGCTGATGCTTTGGCGACCTTATCTTTGATGCTTCAACATCCCAATAAAACTTATATTGACCCTTTGCATATACAGATTCATGATCAACATGCATATTGTAATGTGGTTGAAGAAGAATTTGATGGGGAGCCGTGGTTCTATGATATCAAAGAATATATTCAGACTGGGAAGTATCCTGTACATGCTGATGGTAATCAAAAGAGAACCATTCGACGTTTGTCTAGTGGATTTTTCTTAAGTGGAGGAATCTTGTATAAGAGGACTCCTGATTTGGGACTTCTGAGGTGTGTAGATGCTAAAGAAGCTTCAAAAATCATGACTGAAGTACATTATGGGATTTGTGGACCACACATGAGTGGGTATGTTTTGGCAAAGAAAATACTCCGAGCAGGTTATTATTGGCTCACCATGGAGCGAGATTCCATCAATTTCGTTCGTGAATGTCATGAATGCCAGGTACATGGAGACTTGATACATTCTCTTCCATCTGAGTTGCATACAATGACTGCTCTATGGCCTTTTATGGCATGGGAATGGACGTAATTGGACCAATTGAACCAAAGGCCTCGAATGGACATAGGTTCATCTTGGTGGCCATTGATTATTTCACGAAATGGGTAGAAGCAGCGACTTTCAAGTCAGTGACCAAGAAAGTTGTGCTTGATTTTATTCACTCCAACATCATTTGTCGTTTCGGCATTCCAAAGATAATTCTCACGGATAATGCTGTGAATCTCAATAGCCATCTGATGCAAGAAGTGTGTCACCAATTTAAGATTATGCATCGGAATTCAACTCCTTATAGTCCAAAGGCGAATAGAGCTGTAGAAGCTGCCAACAAAAACATAAAGAAAATACTCCGTAAGATGGTGCAGGGTTCCCGACAATGGCATGAAAAGTTACCTTTTGCTTTGTTGGGTTATCGTACTACAGTTCGGACTTCAATTGGTACAACTCCTTACTTGTTAGTGTATGGAACTGAAGCAGTTATACCTGCAGAGATTGAGATTCTATCTCTTCGAGTAGTTGTGGAAGATGAAATTGATGAAGACCAATGGGTCAAGACTAGTTTGGAGCAATTAAGCTTGATTGATGAAAAAAGATTGGCGTCAGTATGTCATGGACAACTATACCAGAAGAGAATGGCACGAGCATATAACAAAAAGGTGCGTCACAGATATTTTGAAGTTGGTCAGTTAGTATTAAGACGTATCCTTCCTCATCAGATTGAAGACAAAGGCAAATTTTCTCCTAATTGGCATGGGCCATTCATGGTGAAGAAAGTGTTACCTAATGGCGCGTTATATCTGACTGATGTAAAAGGAAAAATAGAAAGAATGCCGGTCAATGCTGATGCAGTTAAAAGATATTATGTATGATATTCATATACAATTATGTTATATATGTTTTGTACTTATATTTTTAAAGATTGAAATGATGAAGGCATTTTGTTCTACTATCTGAATAATATATCAACCTTTACTTACCCTTTTGAGCTTTTATTTTTCTTCGAACCCCTCTTTTGGAATCAAAATAAAAAAAGTGTGAAAAAAAATCAATCAAAAATTCAAAATCAAACAAAAGAATGATGTTTCATGAACTACGTTTGACCTGATTCTTGCTATGATAAGATACGTAGGCAACCCTACTCCGGGGTTTGGTCTAACCAGAAGAAAATTTAAATTACCCAGAATGAAATGAAACTAGGGCAAAAGTTGTATGTTTCACCCAATGTTATATAAATTTTTTGAGCCTCATGCCTACATTTCTTTCTAACCCTATCCAAAAGCCAAGTTACAACCAAAGAAAGACCTTTGGATTAATCTTTGAGAATGTCAAGGATAAAACATATTATGAGTGCATGATATTTCATATTTTGGGTGTTTATTAAAAAAAAAGTGATGAAAAAATGAAAATGAAAGAGTCTTATTGGTGAAAACCCTTTCGGGCATCATAAGACGACTGTGAGCTGAGACGAAAATGAAAAGGAGATAGGCTCGTTGGCAAAAATCCATTGAAGTGCCACTAGCTTAAGAAAGGTCGTTATCAAGAAGGAACAAATTCAAGATTGGCTTAATTTCAAGATCAATATGTGGACAAAAATTGTAATGATTGGTGTGGGTAGATCTGGTTGTTTTATTCAAAATGCATGTCATAATCACCAGAATCGATTTTCACATTCAGATAAGTTTTCTCTTTGTTTTGAAAAAGAGATATCTATTGTCTTTTTATTTTGTTTTATTTTTATTTTTGATTTTTGTGTCTTTGTCATCAAACAAAAAAATTTTGTTGTCTTTTGAGTCAAATTCACATCAGGTCGAGTCAGAAAAGACTCCAAACTCGCTACCAATTCCTTTAAGGGTACAAAGCAAGACAAAGAGTCTATGTACAGAGACAACATTTCAAAGTAAAAGTAAGGTACTCAAGATGATTGTGATTTGACAATTTTAAACTCGTGAAAATCTAAGGGATACATTGGAAGCTAAACTCAGAAGCATCATACAACAAAAATATGATTTGAGTTGAGGATCTCAGTAGTCAGAATTCAGAGTTAGAGGTATAACAATTCAATGAATATTATCATGGATTGGAAAAGAGTTGAGCCTGACAAGTGCGAGAGCGGCCACTTCAAAAGCCAAATTCTACAAACCAACCACCACATGTTCTCAAACTCACAATTTTTCTTTATTTGGAACAGAGATGAAATAATTATTTTCAGATAAAGGATGCAATTTCACACTTCTCTCAATGCAAGAAGCATGGTTACAACATCCGATACTGGATCTCGGTCATGATAAACTTTATTCTTTGCGAGGACGGGACCATCATGAAAAATGGGAATTTGTTTTTATGTTCAGGACCCTCCTGAAGAATGGGACAAGACCCTCTTGAAGAATTGTAAGTCCAGGAGTCCGCCTGAAGAACAGGGTGAAGGAAAAAAAAGTTCAGGAGCCCGCCTGAAGAACAGGGTGAAGAAGTTGTAAGCTCAGGAGCCCGCCTGAAGAACAGGGTGAAGAAATTGTAAATCCAGGAGCCCGCCTGAAGAACAGGGTGAAAAAGTTGTAAGCTCAGGAGCCCGCCTGAAGAACAGGGTGAAGAAATTGTAAATTCAGGAGCCCTCTTGAATAACAGAGTGAAGAAAAAGAAAGTCCAGGAGTCCGCCTGAAGAATAGGGTTAATTTTCAAATTCAAGTCGCGAAGGCTTGAATCAAGATTCTAGATATTGTAATTTTTACTTGTATTTTTCATTTTTGATTTTTTTTTTTTTTTAGTCATGTGAATGTAAAAGGCAGAAGTCGTCAATCGGAAACTCGATGGAATCTCACTCAACTTTAAATTTTTCTCTCACCAAATTACTTCTGAACTACTCGTGACCTGATTCCCTAATAACCCGGGATAGGTAGGATGTCCAAAACAAGGACTGCTGTCTTGAAGCTGAAATTTTATTAGAGTTTCCATTTACGACGCTCGGATTGCTGTCTTTTTAACAGGTTCTTATTTCTGATTTAAGTATGTAATATTCATCTTATGGATGTTCCTGTAAAAAAAAAACATGATTGAAAAATGTATAAGTGATTTCATGATTTTCTTTGATATGTATAATTGCCTACTTACATAAAATTTTGATGTACTTGTGATACGTTAAACTACTGTATATTTGTTATTTGTACAGTACATATATGCCCACAAACCAAAACTCATAATTCATATATTCTTCATCTTCACTCAATACATACAAGCTCACTACACCACATACACAAAATCATCACTATGCATATAGAGATAGCAAAACGTAGGGAAAAAATCAGCGAAACAAGAGAAATTGAGATGAGAAAATAAAGCGGAAAAAATAAAAATAAAAGAAGAAGATGGAATCAGTGATTTAAAAAACATAAACCAGACAAATTTTAATTTTCAACGGAAGTCCCTCAAAATTAACCACTCACCGTCACCGAATCGTCAAAATCCTACCCACCGGAACACGCACACACATACACTGATTTTACGAAAACATTTGGCTAAATTGACGAAATCCCAGATCGGCGCTACCCCTTTTCCGCGCCGGCACCACCCCAAATCTCACAATCGCGCCGGCGTTATCCCTCTCTCTCCCTCTATCGCCGGAAAGCCCCTTTCCCCGCACCATTCCGACCTCTTTCTCCCCTTCTCCTAACCCCTGCCGCACCATGGAGAAATCAGATCTGGCCGGAAACATCCCATCGGTGATAACTCCGTCACCGGCAACCCATGGCCCTCACCCTTCATGCTGGTTTTGACCGTCATTGCTTCATTGGCGATGAGCATTCACCGCTTCTCGATCCAGTCGTCGCTTCCCCTTCAACCATTGATGTCTTTTCCTTTCTCTTTTTATTGCATCACTGTTAACATATATATAGTAATAAGAAATAACAAATGGTATTGTGAATGTAGAAAAGGGTATTTTATACTTCTTTTATTAATATTTTCTTTTTATGTCTCCATATCCGTGTATATTATAATTAGTAAAAATGGTATGAACAAAATTTAATACTAATAAATTTATTATCATTTATATCTTGTTTAGAGTGACATATTGTATATTTCAAGTTGTTTATTTTATTTATTTATTTATTTAGTATTTTATTAACATAACTTAGTAATCGTTTATTGGTTTAATTAATCATTTTAAATGAATTTTGCTTTAATTTATTATTGAGAAGTTAGGTAAATTTTAGACGTATTTTAAAATATCCGTCTCAATTAAGAATGCGGTGTACGCATCTTTTGAAATAGTTAAAAAATTCAAGGATACAACAATGTACTTTGGCAAATATTTTTAAAAATAGCTTTCATCGATTTAATATAAGATAATATACAAGCTTTAGTATAATAAAATGAGCAATTTTAGACCTTAACATATTTTATCAAAATAGTTTAAAATAAGATAAGTCAATGAAGCGACCGTGCTAGAACCACGGGACTCAAGGGGTGCCTCACACCTTCCCTTGGTCAACAGAATTCCTTACCCGGTATTTTATTTTCGCAGACCAACAAAGAGTCATTTCCTTTTGATTAGGGATTTAATAAGGTGACTTGGAACAACATAACTCAATTCCAAGTGGCGACTCTAAAAGTGATAAAAATTAATCCCTATTCAATACCGTCACTTTAATTGGAAAAACCCTTCGATCTCGATCTCCTCGAGCGAAAAAAGGGGTGTGACAAGCGTGCTTTCAACATTCCTTGGAGAAGATCAGATGCTTGTTGTAGTATGTGAATCCTGATAATTTTCAAGCTTGCATCCAGCTTGTTGATTCTGTATTCAAGCTGGTCGTTACCGTCTTCGAAGTTGGTAAGGAGTTCCTCGTCTCTTGTGAGCTTGATTAGAAACAGTACCTTCAAAGTTGTGGCATTATAGAAGCCCTTCAGAACAGTTTATTCAGAAGCTTTAAAGGATACATGAAGGGTCGCTATGTTTGTTTTAGGTTAAAATGTGTTGAAGCACGTTGAAGATCTGGTCCCAACAGTTGAACAACACACTTTTATCGAGCATTGCTCCATGCATCTTGCTCAACCAATTTGATAAATTAGTAAGCATGGAGTTACGTAGAATGTGATTTCAACCGCCTCTACCAAGCCTATCAAACGTTACTAACTCCAAGCTCATTACCCTATCAAAATAATATGCCCGAGTTAGTGCACAAATCAAAAAAGCCCAATCTATCAACCTTTCTACTAATCACTCTTCTCCAATATAGATGACAAGATATCTGCTATAAAAAATTCTACACTATCGCTAGACATGTTTGCCTGGGACCAATTCTTTAGAAGACATCAACAGATATCCTTCAGAAAAATTTCTCCCAGGCAAACATGTCTGGAAACGGTATAAACTTTTGCATAGCAGATATCTTATCATCTATATTGGAGAAGAGCAATCAACAGAAAGGCTGAGAGATTGAGCTCGTTCGTTTTGTGCACTAACTCGGTCATATTTTTTAATAGAGTAATGAGCTCAGAGTTACGTAACGTTTGATAGGCTTGGTAGAGCCGGTTTAGATCACATGCTACGTAACTCCATGCTTACTAATTTATCAAATTGGTTGAGCAGATGCATGGAGAAACACTCGATAAAAGTGTCTTGTTCAACTGTTGGGACCACATCTTCAACGGGCATCAACACATTTTGACCTAAAACAAACACAGAGACCCTCCATATATCCTTTAAAGCTTCAGAATAAAGTGTTCTGAAGGGATTCTAGAATGACACAACTTTGAAGGTAGTGTTCTTGATCGAGGTCACATTAGACGAGGAAATCTTTACCAACTTCGAGTGGGCAACGACCAGCTTGAATACAAAATCAACAAGATGGAGCCAAGCTTAAAAATTATCGGGATTCACATACTACAGCAAGCATCTGATCTTCTCCAAGGAATGTTGAAAGCATGTCAAGGCAAGAAAACACAATCAATTATAACCATATTGCTAAGGAAGCAATGATACTCTATTTTTCTTTCAATCTCGTTTGTGGTTCCGATCAGGTCAACGACAATGGACCTGATCGAAAACACAAACAAGGAAGCATGGGATGAAATTTAAAATTCAGAAATTTATCGTCTTCGCTTAGATTCCTTATTTTAAATGTAGTTGTCGTTGGCATAAGTTTTCTAGACTTGTTGTACATCATTTCAACCCTCGATGCCCGTGAGGCTTCTTTTTTGGTCTTCTGCTCCTGATTGAGATAACGCTTGTAAAGCAAGCTCATAGAATGGTGGATGTAGCTGAGCTGCTGCACTTGCTCCTTTACTTGGACTTGATTCAATTTTTTTTCTTTTGGGAGCCATGTTATCTTAAATTAACAGGAACATAACATAGATTATAATTGATTAATGCATAATAGTAATATAATAGTTCCAACAGACAACTAATCTGTTGCACCAGGTATGTTATCTGTTGCAACATATAACCGACCTGTTGCAACGGATGAGTAATACGTGGGAACCATAAAAATAGCACTATCTGTTGCACCTGGTATTTTATCTGATGCAACACATGACTGACCCATTGCAATGGATGAGTAATCCATTGAAAACTATAAAAACAGATCACTAATCTGTTATACCAGGTATTTTATCTGTTGCAACATATAACTGAACTGCTGCAATTCATTGAAAAGAATAAAAATGAATCACTAAGCTGTTGCACCAGATATGTTATCTGTTGCAACAGATAACCGACCTGTATGATTAAATCATTGGAAAGAATAAAAACAGTCCTAATCTGTTGTAAAATAAAGAGTAAACCATTGGAAAGAATAAAAATAGATCACTAATCAGTTATCTATTGGATCAATATTGTTTAGATTTCTTCCAAACAAAAGAGTCGTCTGTTGCAACAGATGAATGATCTGTTAGATTGTTCACCTGTTGCATCTGATTTTCATAGTTGCATCAGATTTTTAACCTGTTGCATCAGATTTTCATCTGTTGCATCATATGTTTTATCTATTACATCAGATGTTTCAACTGTTGCAATACCATTTCTACCAAGACAAACAACAAATCAACCCAGCAACACCAACATATCACACACACACATACACACTAAGAACATTAACTGTGACCAAAAATCACCAACAAATACGAATCAACAGTACGACAGTGAGAAGAAGAAATCCAGAAGTGCCAAAAGGTTTTATTCAGTCCACATTTCAATACCAAAAGAGTAGTTGGCTCAAGTTCCACTGTTTCTTCATAATTTTTTACCTGTGAAAAAAAAATGGGAGGACGAAGAACTCGAAGTTGTTGTCGCCGTAGAAGTATTCACGTCGATTGACGGTTGAAAGTCAAAATGGAACTCGCCCGACTATTTATCGCCAAAGGTTGAAGGGAGAAATTTTGCAGAACTATTGGTTGGGAGAGAGTTGAGAGAAGCTGGAGAGAGAGAGTGGTTGATTAGGATTGAAGAGGGGTGTGGGTTGAGTTGATTTGTATTTTTTAAAAGATTAGAAAGTTTTAAAAATATTAATCAAGTTTACAATTAATTTAATCAAGTTTCCTAATGATGTTTGACCCTATCTGTTGGTCAATATCACCAATCTTTCATTCAAGAGTTAAAAGACACCTTTCCTTCAATTTTCTCGTGTAAGTTGGTCTACTTTGAATTGTTTTAATTAATTAATTATCATATTCTTTTGTAGGTTTAATGCCAAAGAATGGTCGAAAGTAGTCTCACCTTTTTATTTTATTTCTTATAATTTACATAAAATGCTTGGAATTTGATCTTTACACTTTATATCCTTTATAAATATTATCTTTTTCTTCCACTTATATGATATATTTTATTTTGTAGAACTTAGCTTTAATTTATTCCTTCTATCATGATTTTTTCCTTTACTAATTTGGCAATGTGATGCCTTTAATTTAAATTATTAAACATGTGATTGGTGTCTTTTGTTGTGTTTTTCGGATTTAGTATAATTTATATTTTTCAACAAAAACTTCAAATATATGTTCAAAAAATAATATGAAACATCAAATGTATTTACACTCTGTATTGACAAGAATGGACCTTGGGCATAATCAACCTCAAAAGCTAGCTCAAGAGGTGAGGATTGCCCAAATCCACATACGCAAACCACCAGTCCATTCCCCAACTAATGTGAGATTTTTTTCCCACTCTTTAACACTTATGAACATCAACAAAATGAAGTTCAAACTATTTTCTGGAAAATAGCAAAACTAAATTTTAAGAACTTCAACACAAGTTCAACCAACTTATGAACTATCAAAATGAAGTTTCAAGAACTTCAAACACAAATTCAAACATCTGAAGAACTATCAATATGAAGTTCAAACTATTTTCTAGCAAAATAGTAAAACCAACTTTAAGAAAAAAAAGATGAAACAGAAAGATTCAAAGTCATCGATTTCACGGTATGTCCTTGAGGAAATTATTCCCCTCAAGTACCCGATGTTATGGAATATATCTCTCGGTATAAAATGAATCACTTCGATAAAATAGCAGTACCTCAACTTCTGTCGAACTACGAACGCACTCAACGGGAACAAATCACACTAGCGATTTTTTAAGATAGAAGAGTATGGTCATAATCATCCAATCCGTAAAGGTGTCTATTCAAATTGCATTCTTTCTCTTGGCGTCTTTTCGGAAAAAAACACCTATTCATTTTTCATTCACACCTCTTAAAAACCCAACATTTTCATCATTCAAGCGATGATACTAAAGAAGAATGTAATGAAGTACAAGGTACTTGAGGCACTAAAAGAGTCTAGTTATCAAGCTCGACAATCGGGAAAAGCAAAACAATCAAAATTTGATCGAAAAAAAAAAACTTTCTTTCCTATTTGGAGGGTCTTTAGTTTGTATACTCAACTTATTTCAACCATATATGAAAAGCACATTTGATTTGATTAACAAGGACAAGCTCTGTATATTGCTAATAACATGACCACCCCAAAAAGTAATTTAAAAAAAAAAAGAGCGACTAATTAAGAAACTAATTATGAAAGTAGGACTTAATTATTTTCTTACTATGGTTGTGATAATGTTACAGCAATTGATAATTAATTAAGATGAATCAAATATTTGTTTTCATAATGAGAAGATCAACTTTAGTCAAATATACGTGGTTGGCTAAATCTTAGAGGGGAACAAGTCCTATCAAATTTACCATGTCTTTTAATCACAAAACAGAATATGGATAATTTATAGCTATTTGCATTAAGTTTAGATAGACCAAAAAAAATAGTTAATTACTATTTCTTTTACTTAAGTTATGATTAAAGGAAGACTTTGAGCAATGATAAATTTGCTTTCGTGAAAATTATAGAGTCATAATTTGACCCATGTAATTATTTATGTTAGGATAGATTGTCGACATTACACCGTCTTGGATGTGTCTCTTACTTAGGCACTGTTGAATGGAATACTTCGTGGGTCAAGCTATTTTAATTTATATAATTTTTGTTATAATCTTATTTCTGGTGTTCTATGATATTCGCTTCAGCCCGTAATGACGTGATTTATAGTAATCAATTAATGAGTAGGTACAATATTTGAAACACCATATTTAATGAAAAAATTGTGCTATGAAATATAATTTTCTCATTCATTTTTTAGTGTATCAGCTCACTAGAAAAACACATGGTGAAAACCATATCTCACTAAAAATTTGAGAAGCTTCCTCACTTTTACACTTTTACTTTTTTCACCGATACAATCGAAATTTCTGTGGGAATATAATATATAGCCACTAAATGATTCTTAGTAAGAAATTTCAATGAAAAATAGTTACTATTTTTTAGTAGTAAACGTCTAATAGAGAAAAAAAAAACTAATTACTTTCTTCTTGTATATGCCTAATATTGATAGCAAAATTACTAATATCTATATTGATGAAAGATAATAGAGACTCGGTGAATTCAACATCGCTATTAAAAAATAAAATATAATTTTCCTTCATTGACTCGAATTAGGTTTAAGTTACTACTTGTTATAGCGTAGGGTGGGGAGTTTGGTGCATGTAGGGTGGGGGAACAAAGAAAAGAAATTAATTAAGAAGAAAAAGAGGTTTAAAAAAAATGAGAAAAAGCAATTTAAACCTGCTTGGGTTTCCAACTCAAAAAGGACAAATATGTTTTGAAAAATAGTACGATAGAAGAGAGAATGAGGAAACAAAGCCTTGAGATAATGATATATATTGTGTTATTACTACTAAAATCCTAAATATTTTCTAATTTCAGCTTCAGGTGGTAAAGGTTAGAAAAATCTGAAATGTCATAATTTTATTTTATTTTTAAAACGAAAAGAAGAAAAGAAAATGAGGCAACAAAGTGTTGAGGTAATGATGATATATATTGTGTTTATTAATATTAAAATCCTCATATTTCTAATTTCAGGTGGTAAAGGTAAACTAATTTGAAACGTCACAATTTTTATTTTTCAAAAGAAAAGGAAAAAAGAAAGGGAATGAGGAAACAAAGTCTTGAGGTAATGATATATATATTATGTTTACCAATATTAAAATCCTAAATATTTCTAATTTCAGGTGATAAAGATAAAGTAATCCCAAACGTAACGTGTCATAGTACATATGGCAAATAGATGTGAACCAAAATAGGAAAAATTAGTTATCATTTCAAACAATTTAACAACTACGAATGGATATAATCATTTCAACCACTTAAAAAAGGTTAAGATAATGCCCAAGTACATTTTAGAGAAGGATAATAAATAGAAATTGCGGTGGGATGATTAAGATTATTTCTATTTTAATAAAATACTTTCAATTTGAGTCTGCAAAATAGACTAGGAAAATCAGTAGCAGAAAAGATCTCGTAATACACAAATAATAATTCAGTTTACATTTGGATTAACTTTTGACTTTTTATTTGTAAGCTAAAAGTCACAAATAAATTTTTACTTATTTTTGCATTTTAATCTAAAATCAAGTGCTTAAAAGTTATAAATACTAATTTAATTTACCCAACTACGCCGAAATGACTTAGAAATTATTTTTTCCTTAAAGGATCTAAAGTAAATCAATCTAAAACACTCGAATCTCAGTATAAATATGATTGAAAAAAAATGAATTTAGGCAGGAAAACCTAAAACGCCGAATAAGGACAAGGGTCAACTTCTTTTGTTTATTCTATAGTGTAGTATTTGCTTTGATTCTTTTTAGTCAAAGTTACCTTTTGTTTCAAAGGCAAATTTAAACGTGGTGGAGATATACACTTCAAAAAAGGAAAGACCAATTAGTTATCTATTTTGTTATTACTCTATCCTTAAATAGACAGTTCTAATGATTTTTTTAATAAATTATGGCTAGTTCATCATTAAATATATAACTAATGATAGATTTTTATTGTTTATTGACAAAATAATATTTGTTGATACCTTTTTTAAGAATAATATAGATATGATAAAGTTGTTGTCAATGTGACTAGAAGGTTACAGTTCAAACTGTGAAAACACCCCCGCGTAGAAATGTAAGATAAGGCTACATATAATAAACTTTTATAGTCTAACTCTTTTTCAAAATTCACGTGGTAAAAATTTTAATGCATCAAGCTGTCCGCTGCCTTTTTTTTTTTTTTAAAGTATAAATATGAAATTGTGATTCTTTACCTTGCCCTCTAGAGATATCTCGTATGACCTAAAGCCATGTGACTGATTTGACAGTCGCACATAGAGAATTTTGTTAATTCACACTTATATTTTCTATATATAACTAAAAAGCCAACACGACTCATTAGATAGGCCGTACGCGGCTTGAGAGAATTCTCTTTATTAACACTCAATGTTTACTTATTAAACTCATTTTACAATACTTAAATGAAAAATTATGATGAGAATACATGGTTTTCTCATTAATCAATTATGATCAAATGATATAGAGTGTATACTATATATAATTTAATGTAAATATCGAATATGAGTAAATTTTCTTTTGAAGAAGAAGGAAGGAGCTTTGGAGGTCCATGGGTCGAGGTTGAGTCCCAAGTCCCAACCCAAGCTACTACCATTGGCAACACGCTACAAGAATTATTTTGTCATATTGTTGACTGTTTTATTTTATTAAAAACAATATTGTTTTTTTATTTTAGGCATTTATTTGCAAATGAATTCCATGACATATTAGGTCACAATTCACAATTAAAGAAAAAAAAATGAATCTTCAATAACATTTTTAAAAATCAAAAGCAGGATTATTTTCTTAAATTTGGTAGTTGATCAACTAGACTAAAATGACTGATCAGCTTAAATGGAACAATATGGATAGCGAAAATTTATATAGCGGAGTACTTGAATTTACTTAGCATTGAGGCGTAACAATAATTATTGTATATTTGTATGTCAATTTAGTGGACTATACTAATTATTTTTAAAATTCTCCTCTATTATACAATATTCGAATTGAAACATGATTAAATTTGAATTCGCAACTCATTATCAATCAAATCAATTTAGTGGTGTGGTATGTACTATTTTTCCTTGATGCACTCCCAATAAATTGAATTAATAGAACATTAATGAAATGTAGTTGTCATATATATCTAGATCCCCAAAGATGGACACGATAAACTTCTGGGATGATAGATGGATTCCTCACCTAGACCCCTTGAGAAATTTGATCCATCGCCCCCTTTCTTTAAATGATTCTAACCCGACCCTGGCTGAGGTATGGAATAGGGGAGGATGGAACTTTAGGAACCTTTCACTTAAACTCCCCTCACACCTCATCATTGATATCCAAAGCTCTTTTAGGTGGAATCCCAGGTCTCAATCTGATCATTTGATTTGGGACTCATTGAAAATGGTTGTTTTACAACCAACTCTATGTATAAACTGATTTCCAATTCAGGGAATGTGTCCAAAGCAGATATGTCACTCATTCCTTCCAATTCAGGGAATGTGTCCAAAGCAGATATGTCACTCATTCCTTTCAATGGATCTGGCACATCAATTGCCCTCCTAAAATCAAAGCTTTTCTCTGGCTGGCCCAACACAATAGGCTTCTTACTACTGAATACCTTGCTCAAATTGGTATTGATATTAGTCCTATCTGTAGGGTCTGCAATAACCAGGTAGAAGACTCTACCCATATCTTCTTTAAATGCCCCATCACAAAAGCCTTTTGGTATAATTTCCTCCAGGCTGGCACCAAGATTGAGGGTTTAACTATTAATAGCTTCTTCCCCTATAAATGGCACTCCACCTGGTCGAGATTGAAACTTAAGCCTTTTGACAAGATGTTGAACTGGCATAACACTTCTCCTTTCAGTCTCTGGATCATTTGGAGGAACAGGAATCATAACACCTTCAAGAACCTTAGCACTCAACCTAGTTGGAAAGAAGCCTATGATGAGACCCTTGAATATATCTCCTTAGTCTCTCCAAACAAGCAACTGCATCACAAGGTTGATGGGGCATGCAAGGGTAATCCTGGGAGAGAGGGTATAGTGGGAGTTATTAGGAGTGCTGATGGGGGATGGGTGTTAGGTTTTGCTAGGGCCTACCCTTGGGCTACGAATAATCAGATGGAACTCTTAGCTCTTCAAGAAGGCCTCCGACTGGTAGAGGAAAACAACCTCACTCCTATTGAAATCTGTGTTGACTCGACTAAGAATATTTTATGGCTTGCTAATCGAAACTTACTTTATGATTCAATTATTGATGACTGCAGGTCAAAACTAAGAAGACTGGGAAGACCCAAAGTGGTGCTTTGCTATAGGGAACAAAATGGAGTCGCAGATGCATTGGCAAAGCTAGGCTCTCAGTAGGAAACACAACTAACAAGTCACATTTTTGAAGTTCCGCCTATGTGTGCACAGAAACCTATTTGGGCAGACATGACAGGAACTTTTCTTACTAGATCGATTAATGATTGTAATTTAAATCCAAATTTGGGGTCTGGTTATGTTTTTATAATTCCTGACTAACTATTCCTGGATCCAATCCAGCATTTTTAATTTAAGCCCCTCTTCTTGACCAAAAAAAAAAAAAGAAACAGAAAAGTACAATGATGTTATGCGTCACTGTTGAGACGAATTAACAATTAATGCATTAATGCATTCCCTATTTCTGGGATATCCATATTTATTCTTTAGTATCCAAATATATGATTGTATTAATATATCTTAGCTTTATTATCATGTGAAGGTCTTAATCAATTTTGCTTAATTCTAATGCATGTTCCCACGTTCATAATTAACGTTTCAGATATTCCTTTTGTTCTCAACTATAGTAATTAAAGTAGGTAGGGCCAGCATTGGAGGATCGAAATTCACTCAATATGTATAAATGTATACTTATGAATCCTATAACTAATACGAGTTCTAAGTTCGATGCAAATTCAAAAATTATCTCTGATATAAACACTAATGATTGATTCTATTTGTGATTCGCCACAGATAACTTTATCATTGATTATTAAATTAAGGTCAGACCGATTTGAGTGTACGCTCAATAAAATTCATCTGTCTAAAGTATCGGATTGCAATGTCATTTCTCCGAACTATACTTGCCCCATTAATTAGTTAAAAAGTGTTACTCGATGCACGAAACATTTCACATTAATAATATTCGAAAAAAGAATATATCACATTACAAAAAACGTGATATAATAATTTATTTTAACTCAAATATTAATGACTGAATTCACGGCTTGAATCTATAAATGTTAGAAAATGAAAAAAATGGGAAGGGAAAGAAAAAGGAAAACCCATTACCTCACGGCCGTTTTTGTTTGCAACTGAAGTGGCTGAACTTTTATTCACATGTCTTTCTTTTTTTTCTCTTTTCCAGAGAATATAAGCTCGGATTTAACGGAAGAATTAAATTTTCTTTTACCTACTTAAAAAATTATACTATAAAGTCTGTGAAACGTCGTGCATGAAATGATAATTCCACATGATTCCAGTTGCAGTTTCTTCCATTGTTGGTAAACTAGGATTCCCCTAATTTTTACCACAAGAAGAAAGCTAAATCATATATTATCCCCTGACCCAAAAAAAAGGAGATGCAGTAACTGAAAATAAAAGTAAAATCAATTAAACAATTTATTCATCAGTTGTTTATAATGAGCCAAAATACAAAGATTACTGTCAATTCCCTACTTTATTTTATTTTGGCACATCAGAAAAGACTAGAAAATTTCAAAATTGTCCATACGCTAGATGCCTTAAATCTATCACGATCGTAGATTTGCAAATCTTCTTTATGATGCTTGTGTCTTTCGTTTGCTAAATAGTATGCCTCCTTCAATGTATGTGTAATTCTGACCTTGTTAACTTTCAATAAATATTTGCAATCTTCAATAATAGCCTTCAGGAAGTGACGTTATATGTCCTTATTGATAAGCTTAACAACAAGAACACAGTCGATTTTTCCCTCTACGCCTTATATCCAATATCTTTGGTTGACTGTAAACCATTTTTTTAATGCTTCATAGGTCTGTGACGAGACTTGAATAATTCATCACTGTAATCTCACAAATAGAGACCTTTAATATATGTTCGTGCATCAATTTAGTTGAATTTATTTCGTCGAAAAATTATATTATTGCAGCTGTGGAACTTCGAGTGCTGTTCCATGGCTGTAATCCAACAAGTAGAGATCTTCTTCAGGCCAAAATTCACAGGAATCATTGCTTCCAGCTCCAGCTCCAGCTCCAGCCAAATCCCATGATGAATTATAGTGACAGACTTCATCAAATTTTTGAGTAAGATCCATAAGAAGATCAGGCAAATCAAGAAAAGGATCATCATTGCTACTTCCTAGAGATGATTCTGTTGACTCTGTTTCTCCGTAAGGAGAACAGGGCACTTCCATACTATTTCTTGGAGAAATATCCAAAGCTGCAGCCTTTGCGGCTGCAGTTTGAACATCTTTAGCACACTTCGAAGCTGGTTTAGGGAATTGGTGTGCTAATTCAGGGAAATTGAGTAAGGCTACGTGACCTTTAATGGCAATTGCAGCAACATCATGTGCCCTGGCAGCCATTTCAGGTGTAGCAAAAGTACCTAGCCAAATTCTTGATTTTTTCCTCGGTTCACGAATTTCAGACACCCATTTTCCCCAGCTACGTCTTCGAACACCGTGGTATAAAGGGTGTTTTGAGCCATCAATTTTCTTGTTTTTTTTGTGATTGGTTTCTTGTTTTGATGATGTTAAGGTTATTGGTCTTTTTGTGAGAGATGAAGAAGATGTTTGCTTGTTGTTGTTGAAAGTAGTAGGAGATTGATGTTGTTCCATGGGGTGATAGGGAGTTTTGTTTTGAGATAAGTGGAAAAAATGAGGAGAGGGATGGTTCTTATAGTGGTTTGGTTCTTGGGCTCATTGACACTTTCTATCTTTTTTCACACTAAGATGGAATAATCCCAAAGAAAAAGATAAAAAGTGAAAGCAAATAGTATACTAGTACTTCTAACTTGCTAGCTTCTAGGTAGGGTGTCAAATATGGCCCCAAAAAGTGGTGGCATGTACAATCGACACAAGATAATTTCATCTTGAGTTGATTTTAGCTCAATCTAACATAACTCATTTTGAAAGTGATCTTCGATTTAGTTCAATACTAGCTCAATTCTAGCCCATTTTAAGATCTGCTCTAATTTAACGTACTATTTGAGATTTATTGTAATTTTTTCTATGTGACAAGGTTTAGGTCTTGAGAATGCGATCCCAAGTAGGAGTATCAGGTCCCAAGATAGGATCGAGGCTCGGGTCTCAGGTTCTAGGGTAAAGTAAGGTCTAGGGTCGAGATTGAGTTTCACGTCCTGAGTTAGAGTCAAGTCTCAGGCTCTGTATCAAAGTCCAGACTTGGCTATCAGATTTTAGGTCCATAGTCAAGGTCGGATTTCGGGTTTCAGGTTAAAGTCGGGTCTTAGGTTATGGGTTAAAGTCGATGTAGGGTCTCGAGTCCTAAGTCAAGGTCGGATCTCGAGTTCTAGGTCAAAGTTAGGTCTCGGGTCCTCGGTTAAGGTCAAACCTTGATTACTAAGTTAGGATCGAATCTCAGATTTCGGGTTATAGTTGGGGCTTGTGTCTCAAGTTTTGGTTCGAAGTCTAGTATCGGGTTTACTATAATGTCAGGATGTGGTCTTGTGTGCCGAGCCAGGGTAGGGTCTCAGGTTTTGGGTCAAAGTTGGGACTCAAGTCTCAAGACAAGTTCCGAACTCAGGTCTTGAATCTTGGGGTCGGAATCATATCTCAGGTCTCGGGTCATGGAGGGATCTCGGTCAAGTATTCCATGTGACGGGTTGAGGCTCATGTCTTGAGTTTCGAGGCAAGATCAGGTCGAGATCAGGTCGTAGGTCTCAAGCCAGGGTTGGTTGGGGCGGAGGTCCGGGTTGTGAATCTAACTCAAAGGCTCGAGTGAGATAAGATCTCCTTTACGGGACGCAATCTGCAAAGCCCGTAGCAATTGCTTTAAAAATAGCTTCCCAACCCACTGAATTGGAAAGTCAAAAGCATGACAAAAGATTAGTTTCCCCATCAGTCAAAATTATTTCATTCTTAGGACTACTAATAGAACCAAATACAAAAGATTAGTTCCCCCATCACTCAAAATTATTTCATTCTTAGGACTACTAATAGAACCAAATTCTTTAAAGTCATTATAATCAAATAATGCTTGTGATACAAACACAATATTAGAAACATTAGAGGAATTTTAGTAGCTTAATTGAAGGGCTACTGAACTTTCATTTTCTCGAAAAGTATTCCATTTCATATTTTGTAATTCCCTTCTCCGTATCGCCGCACCCCTACCTCAATTTAAAAAGAAATAATTAAAATTAGAAATACCCTACATTTTTCATCATTAAAGACCAACTATTCTAGCTTCCCAAATAATCAAGTCGAAAAATGCACAAATAAGTTCTAAAGATTCAGTGAATCAGAAAAATGCTTAACATTCAGAAATAGAACATACCGCCAACTAGCAAAATTGTTAACTCTATGAAAATCATATCATAACACAGGACTCATTTTCCAGACAACTAGAGAAGACTTTCATATCTATGGTATTAAACTAATAATATGTAAAATATTGTACTAAATATTCTTTAATTTTATAATCTAAAATATACCATGTGAAAAGTTAGACACAAAGAGTTATCAAAAATAAAAAGAGAGAATTTTTTTTAAAACAAACTAAAAAAAAAAGTACGACAAATAGATTAAAACTAGGAAAATATAATTTATTCTTAATATTATTTCCACAAACCCAACCAAATTGCTTTTGCCTACCACAATCATCTACTATTAACTCATATTTTAAATTTAAAATATCTAAAAATTAAAGTAGTCGAAAGTACCATAATCATAAAGAAAACTACAAATTCGTTATATGATATTTGACATAATGATTACGTGGTATTACATAGTAGAAACTGATTGTTGAGAAAGTGCCATAATCACAAATGACTCTCCAATGATACTTTTGTTGTGTGACACGAGTCATAGAGATTGCATTATATTATCTACAACAATAATATATTCGTTTTAGTTTGATAATTGAAATATGAGAAAATAAAATATACACGGATTTGAGCTTTAAGTATGAAAAAATTCTTAGTAGAAAGTATTTTTCTTCGAATAGCTATCTAGGCGGTGTGAATTTAGATTAATCGAACTCTAATACGGATACCAGATGAAAAATTAAATATATATATATATATATATATATATATATATATATATATATATATATATAAATTTTTCGAACAAGTACTTTGACATTAGGTTCGTTTAGTAAATTAAAGTGTATTAAAATATAATATATGTATTATTTTATGTATTAGTAATATCATGTTTGGTATCATTTTTTAGATTATGCATAACTAATACTTTCATTTATTATACATACTATTTTATATTAAGATATGTGTTATTAATACTTACCATTTCCTATGTATTAGTAATAGGACTGTGTAAAAACCAAACTAACCGATGAACCGAACGAATAAAATGTTATTAGTTTATTGTTATTGGGTTATTGGGTTAACAGTTTTTTAATGATTTTATAAAAAAAAATTATTGGGTTATTAGTTCGGTTCGATTTTTTCTTATTGGGTTATTGGGTAAACCGATAACCCAATAAGAATATATATATATATATATATATATATATATATATATATATATATATATAAATGACTTATTAAATATTTCTCTTAATTTCTCTTTAATCTCTACAAATTAACAAACTTATTATTTCAATTGTACAAACTCTAAATTTCTCCTAACAATATTTAGTTCAAACTTGAAGATTTGTGTAAATTAAACCACATTATGTAGGATATTTGTTTGCAACTAACATTCGATTATTTTTCATGTTAGTTAGTACTATTTCTATTTTATGAGTATTTTCTTATCGGTTAAACCAAAAATCAAACCATTAAGGACTAAAAATCGATAGACTGAAAATCGATAAAAAATATCTTATTGATTTGGTTATTGATTTAGCATATTTAAAGATCGAAAATCGATAAAACAAACCGGTAATATGTAAAATCGAAACGAACCGATCGATGTACACCCCTAATTAGTAATACCAAGTATTTCAACACATGTATTAATTAGAAAATGACAAATTTACTCCATAAAGCCCTACTAAAACATTTTCCCAAATCCTTTTTCCACGGTGCTTTGCCTATTTTCCATCACTTTGCCATCCGCCAGAAGCTTGCAGTGTATTTTTATGCTATGCCTATGCCATCCGCCAGAAGCTTGCAGTTTGGCATCTGACATTCAACTGAACCTACTGGTCTAATCTCCACGATACCTTTTCCATTGAAGTACGTATTCGCCAGGTCCATAGTTCTGTAATTGGGGGATGGATATAAAATTGAAAATTTTGTTTGGAGGTTATAAATTTGGAGAAAAAGGATTTAAGTTTCGGATTTGTTTGAGGGAATTGTTGGAGGGGTTGAATCAATCCTCTTCTGATCAGATTCTTGCCTTATTGTGTGTACATAATTTGACGTAATTTGTTTTTGAACGAAGGTATTTTTGTAAATAAATATTATTTTATAAAAATTATATTTTTATATTTATTTATAACACATCAAATTAAATAAAGTGTAAAAATTAATGTTGACATAATAATATAAATATTATTAATACACTATACTCTGTATTATTTTTATACATTCTACCAAACTATCCTAAAGAGTACACTTGCATAGTAGATGTGACAAGTAAGCATTAATTTGTACTTGCCTAAGGGTACCCATGTTTTTCACAATTTTTTTAAGTTGGAATTGGAGTTGAAGTTGAAGATGAAATTTGAATTGGAGTTGTGTTTGATCATATCTTTTTAAATTATTTTTTTTTAGACTTTTAAAAATAAAATTAAATATAATTTTATGCCCTCAACTTTTAAAGATTATCAAAATCACTCAACTACTAATTACCTACTAACATACAACCAAATGTTGAGAAAATAATTTATATATCTTCAATTGATAAAATAATTAACAACAAACTAATTATTATGATTGTTATTCTTCTAAAATTTGAATAAAAATATTACAAGCATGGGCTAAATAAGTTTATCTAACCATAATTGATTGAATAGAGAAAATATATTTTGATAAATATGATTGATGGATATAAATAAAAATTTTATATTCTTAAATTTGTTGATGAAATTTTTTAATTATTTTTCACTGGAATTAATTATTTTATTGAATTTGGTCTTTTTAAAAAAATTTACAGATGAATTATTTCTGAACATATTAGTGCTAATTTTTTACTTTTTCTTTATTGATGATATTGATTTTCCTTGAATATTATTGTATCGTAAATATGAATCGTTACGTTATGTTTGATATGCGACTTTTTTGACCACTTTTTAATAATTTATTAAAACCATAATAGCCATTATATGATATATACAGAACATTAGAATGGCAAGAAAAAATATTAAATTTCTCATTTTTAAATAACATAATGTACTAGGTCTTATATTTCTATCATATAATTCATTCAAAACAAAAGTTGATATATTTCCGCCATAGATTGTCATTTACTTCACATTAGTAAATTTTGATTAAAAAAAGAAAAAGAGATTAGAATATCTGTAACAATTAAAAATGATGTTGTACCATAAAAAATAAATAATAATTTTTTTCTTGGTGGTTGGTTGTAGTTATAAGAGGGGTTTTTATAAAAATTTAAAGATTGGGGTTATATGTAATAATAATGAAAGTTGAAAATGGAAGTGAAAAATTGTGAAAACAACAAAAATTTATTTTCATTTTTTGGAATCCAACTCCGGAATAATTTTCTGAATTTTCATGGCCAAATACCACAACTTTCGAAAAAGTGAAAAAAAAAGTCCCAAAAAAAGAGAAAAAATTCTATGGTAAAACGGCCCTTAGTCCTCCTGGACATTTCTAATGTTTTGATGAAATGACAAAATATCACTAATATTTTTCAACTTTAACAAAATATCACTAATATTTTTCAACTTTAACATGTGTCTGTTTCCCCTTCGGCAATGGTAAGCATTTTAGTAATAGATGGGCCAAATCCATCCTAGTCCATAAGACACTATATCTTAGTAATCCATAAAGAAAACAAAGCATTAAAAGAAAAAGAAACTTTGGTGCTTTTTGATTACTTCAATATGTTTGGATGCCCAGTTATAAGTGATGGTGATTGACTGAGCTTTAACTACAACTCTAATTTACCTACCACAGAATAAGACAACCTCTAAAACTTCTTTTGGATGGTGGAATAAAGATAATAATTTTGAGATAAAATTTAAAATTATATTATTTTATGTTTGATTATAGATATTAATTAGTCCCAAAAACATGTTATCCAATTTTTCTATTGAGGTAGTGAAAGTAGCTATTTCATATTTTATATGAAATATAGCTAATTTCATGAGATATTTCAACCTATAAAATATTTTTATCTATCTCATCCCGCATACCAAATGAAACTTATACATTCCGAGATAATATGTAAATGTCCAAAGGTGCAATATTCACCTAATGCATATTTTATTGGGTTCAACTATTCCAAAAGATAATTTAAATATATATGTCATAATATTGTTCACTATGAACTAAGTTCATGTGATTTTAATTTATTCAGAAAACTTCATAATATTAAAAGTATTTCTATATTTATATAGAGTGAAGAGACAAAAACACACCCAAAGCTAAAGCTAAGTATGTTGATTTTTTATTTTTTTTCTGAGTTTCATACTAGCTAGAACTATTGCATCGTTCATGTAGTAGGAAAAAGAACAATTGATCATAGTTGTTGATGTATGTTTTGCTAAATAATTAGTGATAGTGTAGGTTAAAAACTCGTCTACCTGATAGTTCAGGTATGAAACTTAAAAAATCGAGATACTTTAGTATGTTTTTGACCATTAACTTTGTTTTATATGTAACTTTCTTTTATTCAACTATTGAATATAAACTTTATTTTTAGCTATATATCAATCAGCCGGTAGAGGAGCAAAGAGAGTAAGTCAGGTCCCAAATCATTACTTCGTCATCTTCTCACCCATTTTGTTGACCATAGACGCTGATTGACTCCACAAACCAAAAAATACTCTTAGAAGGACAATATTATTTGCTTTGAACCATAATCATACCTACGCAAAAAAATCTCATACCATTAAAAGCATTCTATACATTATGTAGTTTTCTTTCTTTTGGGGGGATATAAAATTTCGAAAACCTTCCTCCAAGTTTTACATCATAATATTAATTTCTTTTTGTGGTTTAAATACTCCTATTACGCTTACTTCCCTTAATTTGGTTTCTTTATGATAATTCTTCAAATTATTTTACAGTAAATATCATGAAAAAAAGGACAAATTAATCTTTCCACGTGAATCATGAGTTGGATAGAGCATTATCAATTATCTATAGTAGATATCAAAATTACTGAGGCATTATAATGACTTGTTGACCTAATTCTTTACGAAAATGTTTTTCCAAAATCCTAATAATGTCTTTTGCTTTTGTGCCTTTTTGACTTCTTATTTCATTACATGGTCTTTCATTTGCCACTTAATTTTGTTTTTGTTTGTTGTGAAGGAGACTGCAAGCTTGGAACAGGAGCGAAGCACAAAGATTTGAGGGGAAAAAAGAATCTAGACTTTGGATGGTGTTGTATTATTATTGGTCTAATAATAAGTCATCATTAAGCCAATCACTTCGAACTTTGAACTATTTTTATTATCATAACAACAACAAACAACAACATACAAGGTGTATCCCACAATGTGGGCTTTGTGGGGTCTACGAAGGATAGAGTGTACGCAGTTCATACCTCTACTTCAGAGGTCAAGTGGAGAGAGTGTTTCGGATAAACCCCCGACTCAAGACAAAATCAGCCTAGAAAAGGACGTAACATAATAGTCAAGAAGTAATATGTAGTATTAATACTACTTGTACTACCATGTGAACTGCTTATTTTTCCAAGTAACATATAGGAGAACGAACTATCAGAAACCTACAGTTATTGTGTAAAAATGTATGTTCTTTCATGGAATTTTCAGCTAACCTGAGAAGTAAATAGTTTACAAGGATCGACGAAGATTGTAGTTCAGTGGTAATAAGGTGAAACTCACACATGAAGGTAAATACTTATGTACGCACATCAGGTGTTTACACCAAATTATTTATATTTGTTATTGTTGTGCGATTTAATGAGGCAAAAATGCATGTTGATTAACTATGACCAAGTGTTGAGAGTGTGTGTGTATATAGACAAACACAAGTTACGCACAACCTGGTAGAGCTTGTAGACAGAGGTCGAGCTGGGAGTATAAGGGATAAATAGTCTCGGAATAAAATGAAAGATTATTTTATCACATGTTTGGTATGACTTATTAGTTAGTATTAGAATTATTTATCCCACCATTTACACCATACCATAGTGATGGGATAAGTTATCCCATATACATGGTGAATAATTAATTCCGGAATTAATAATCCCAAGATAACTCTTTTCCAACCAAACGATCCCTATGGGTTCTAAATTATATATATATATATATATATATATAGACAAGAAGATTCAAAAAGTTATTAGCGTTAAGTCAAAATCAGACAAATAAATAGAAACAGAAACAGAGTGAGCCTAAGTATAAGAATTGATTCACTCTTGGCATATTGGGTTATGAAAGAAGTGCCATTGAAAGTGCTTGTGGAGGCCCAATTTATGTAGCAATGGGAAAGAGTTGCTTGAACCACGTTTGGTATTCGAAGCACCAGCAACAAGTTAGTGTTTGTCATACACGGTTCAGCTAAGCCCCAAATGGTTCACAATCGCAGTGGCATTTTGGCTTTCTCGGAGAAATGCAATGGCGGCCGCAAGAACCGACACCAGCATCGATGTCCACACAGAGAGAGAGAGAGCAGATGTGATTCCTCTTACAACCTGTTTGGTCATAAGAAATAAGCATAGAACTTTGTCATAGAATAGCATGACAGACTCCCTGTGACCTGTGTATGCGCACGCGCGCAAGTAAATCATAAATCAGACAGATCAAATAGGAACTCATTTTGAAGCAAAAAAAATTAATCTAATCTTTTTCATAATTCTGCGAGGGAAAAAAAATGCTAAAATCATACATTACAGTTTCCTTTCAAGAGTTCAAGAACCTTATTCAACAAGATATTAAGTCATAACGGATTTATTGGCACAGCACGTTACAACAGTTATACTATTGTGTATATCTGCTGCAGTTCTTGCTTCACAGTCTAGCAGTTCGTAGTTGCTGCTTGAGCAGTGGCCTGACATATTCATGGAATCCATCGGCAACATCTGAATCATTGAGAGGATCCTTCCATGCAGCCTCGTACAGTTTTGGATACACGTTTCCATCATAACGTCCAAGAATAGAACCAAGGTAGTGATCGGTATAGTTAAATGCATCAACCAGCGATATAGCATTTGGACGAAGCTGACAATACACAGGAACGGATAAGTGAAAACAACCCTAACTCAACAACATAGGAATAAGAGAAAACAAGTTTAACGAGACGAACCTTAGAATACAAGGCTCTGAGCTGGTCGTTAGCCAGTGACGCCTGCTTTGAGGTGATGTAGCCAGTCCCAAGAAAATCTCCTTGATGTTTGTGAAGAAGGTAGAGGGAATAGATGCCACAAAGCACCTCCAGCTGTTGCTTAACCCCCTTACCGGGAATGTCTTGTTGCAACTTCTCAACGAACCTTAATGAGGTAAAAGAAGTATTAGCAAACAAAGGTCTAAATTCCACAACATTTTGAATCAAATCTAGGTAAATTTTCAATAATTTCACCATTTTCAGCAAGACAGAGAACACGTTGCTAAAAAGCAAACTGATCATTCAAACCAAATACAGCTGAAGAATGAATATCAATAAGGTAAGTTATATGATCGTCCTATTTGGATAGTTCATAGTTATAGTACTTATGAAGAACAAATCTTTGCTCAAATGGTCATAACATTATTTAGTTTTTCACGAGAAGAGAATGCAGTAAAAACGCTTACTTGGAGACTACAATTAATTGACAATGAGCAACTGCTGCTTCAACTAAATCAGCTGCTAGTTCTGCAAAGCCTAAAGAAACGAGGAAAAAGCAAGAAAATTAGAAATTGAAATTTGGCAGTGATCATTAAATAAACATTTGCAACTGAAACCTCATGTAGAAACTTTAACTTATATAGTAACAAAAAAATTACAGAAGTGAGAAAGAAAGGTGCAGAGACTTAAAAGTGAGTACCTTCTTCTTGATTATCGAACTTGCTAAGCCTCTTGGCACAGGCAACAGACATCCTGGCAGCCCTTGCTTCATATGCTTCCACTATTGCACTAGGTTTCATCCACTCCGTAGCTGTAGAAGATGGAAATAACCATAATCAGCAACCAACTTTAGGCAGGTTAAAAATGCAGGAGGATATTTGAAGGGTGAAACAATAGGGTCTTCTTACATGGTTGACATTATGCAAGTAAAAGTGAGGAAATTACACGTACTAATACCATAAGCGGATCCTTGGCTAACGCAACTGATACTACAACAAGCACAATCATAACAAATTGTAACTATGACAATGAAGATCCGCTGCAAGGAGCCTAGGACTTTACCTTGTTTCACATCAGAACGACATTGCATCAAGTATTCAATTCTTCCCATATAAGAAGTGGTACCAACTGGCTTCTTTCCAGTGCCAAGTTGTGAAACGGTCTTCATAAGAAACCTTGCAACCTACACAAAATACCGTGTAGAACATTATGCATTAAGACTTCATAAAATAGATAAGCATCTATCGTACTTCACTTGCTCATTTACAATATAGGTAAGTCATGTGAACCTCAAGAGACCTACTTTTCGGAGAGAAGTGGAAAAAAGAACACCCGCAACAGAATCACCATTGTGAAGCCACATGAAATCTCACAAAATTTACCATATGGGAAAGATTGCTCAACCAACAATTCTACAAACATTTTTAATTCGTTCACTAATTTTAAGATTTCTTTTTTATTAACGTAAAGTCACTAATTTTAAGAATATTAACCTGCTATCACAACAAAGCTGGAATAGCTCAGTTGGTTAGAGCGTATGGCTGTTAACCATAAGGTCGGAGGTTCGACCCCTCCTTCTAGCGCGTCCTCAGTTCTTTTCCAGACCCCACCAGGTGGGAATACACTGGGTTTGTTGTTGTTGTATTAACCTGCTATCACCAACTCTTTTTTATCTACTTTCTCTATTCCAAAAAGATTACCTTAGTCTCCTCTGTAACAAAACAGATCTCAGTACTTAAACGTGACAAAATGTACCTTGGTTCAGAGTCTGTACAATTTCTAGTTCGAAACACTGACTATATTATAAAACATCTATAACTTCTGAAAGATATTGATAAGGAGGGAAGAAGTGCAGGAGATTGGAAATGCTATATCATAAAATTTTACATTTTCCATAAATCCCTTGTACTTCTTTGATGTTTCTACTATTTTATAGATAAAAATTAAATAGAACTATCAAAACCAGAACAACACTATGACGGATATTTTTATAAGTCAATGAGAAACTCAAGCTTAAAGAAAAACTGAGAGCTTGTATGTCAAAAGTCCGCATAAAATTTAGTTTACCTGTAGTTGTAGCACGACATTATCTCCTTCGTATGTACAGGCAGGGACATAAACGGCAAATAATTCTGGAAGCCCGCTGCTACAAAGATAACCATGACCTCCACATAACTTTCGGCATTCTTCAATTCCATCCTGGAATGAAATTGCAATCATGCATTAAGCAAGTTACGTTAAATGGCATGATATTGGATTCAACTCAGCACTTAGAGAATAGCTTTCCACCAATTTTATCACGTAACTGTTCTTTCTTGAAGCTAAAGAGAAAAGCAGGTCCAATTTTTATTTTAAATTTTTGGACAAAGGAGCAGGTCCAAATTACACACACTCTCTCTCTCTCTCTCTCTTGATCAGATGATTAATTTGACTGTTTATAACAAGTCCAAGCCATTGAAGAAAACCTAAATGCTAATCTCTTATCCTAATACAAATGAAGATTGTGCAGGAGATTACATTATAGCAGAAAAATCAATCATAGCAGAATCCTAACCTGCCAAACGGCACAGAGTTCAACGTCCAGACATGAGAAAAAAAACTCTAAAGTGAGCAGAACTTATTGATGTGGCCTAACATTTATTTCCTGTCTATGCTTTCCACATGCATATTATAAAATTTTCATTTTACATAAACTAACATCTCCCTTGTTAGGTACATGGTTGACTCATGTAGAAAACTTGATATTATAACCAAAAGCCCAGACAAGGCTGACAGCATCCATGATTCATTGTAAAGGAAAGAAAGTACAGGTCGGTGGACAATCAAAGTTGTAGTCACTACTTACAGCAGTGGCAGAGGTGGTCAAAGACTTCAATCCTGCGGTACATGCATGCGCCTCCGGCAATGTTGAGAAATCATTTGCTTGCAGTCTTTGGGTAACATCCGTGTACAACCATTTCAGCCACTCACCAACAAATCTGAAGGCATATGCAGAAGCCAACAAGGGGAAGAGCCTGTTTTGCTGAGTTTTGTAGTCAATCACCTGCACAAAAGCATGCAGCAGGAGTATTAATCACAATTCTAAGGCTGATAAACGATGACGATGTGCAGTCACTTGACTGGGAAAAACATAAATCTATGATGTTGTTCTAAGTACTATAGAACACATAGCAAACAAATTTTGTACTATCAAAGGCCAAAACTTCATCAAGATCAGCCAGCAAAGAAATTCTTCAGAGTGGCACAGATCTAATGACTTGTGAGTTGTTTAAGCCATAAGATTCCTAAGCATTGCAGTAGTCTGCAATGTCCAAAAATGTTGGAGCAGATCAATCGGCTTAGCTTGCATGTGCAAAGATTTACATCAGCTAAAGATAGGTGTGGTTTTAATTGTTTTTCATCAGGTAAGAGGTCCCCATAAAAACCTTTTGTTCGGTTTCCAGGTCAGAGTCCTGTCTAAACTGCTAGCATGCAGGATCTCATTGACTATTCTAACACATAATAACATGATTATTGATAATATTCCCCTCTCCCCTGCCGGTTTAGATTTTTCAAGATATCACCAAGAGGCAATGGTGGAAAGCGTGGTAAGAGAAGTCTAATCTAACATAGGTTGAGTATTGGGGATTTTTACAAGGGAATGGCTAATGAAATATAAAAGCGCAAGTCCTTTCACCCTCCGATCCCCTTTACTAACCCAACATGCAGACATCAAAACTCACCCTTTCCACTCAAATAATGATGAGAGAAGAGATTGCCCTTGGTCCAAAAGCTGGATTTTTGCTGGCCAACATAAGCGGAAGTGCAGCGGTGATAAGGAAGGTTTTAAACATTGGTTTCACTTTGGAATAAGCAAATGAATTCCATAAACCACAAAGAACCTTCTTCTTTTTTACTTTTGTTTTTTTGATAGAGAAGATCAATATTGAAACAAAAATCTTAGTACAAGGGTCCTTTTTATTTATACCAGTTAAATCCAAGAAGGCACAAGAAAATAACAATTTATTTAACTATTGACAGATTTCTTCCAAGATTACCTGAGTTTCTTGTCCACCATTCTGAGAGCCGAATTGTCTACGAACGGCACTGTATCTGGTTGCAATACACACAGCCCGAGACATCGCAAGGGAAGCATCTGCTACAATTGTTTGCCGTACATATACCATGGTCCCATAAAGAAGTTGTCGGGGAACATCAGATTGAACATATTTTCCTTCCTTAGTAACTTGTGAAGCCCTGAAATTGTGGAAGCAAATATAATAACGACCATATGGCAATAAGCCGAACACTATGATATCAAAATCAATGATACAGAAGAAACATGTGGTTCTTGGCTCACCCATGGGATTCAGCCTATCAACCTTTGAACAGTAATTATTGTTTCATTTTAATCAGAGGCCAGAAATTCCAAATTTTTCTAATAGATATAGCTTATTTTTCTCGCTCCACGTAAACCCTGCCAGACTTTCTACTCCCAAGACTACTCAAGTCTTAAACATAAGAAGCTGAAACTAGAGGGCTGGATTATAAAACCAAACCGAAGCGTATAGGGGCATATCTGGAGCTATCATATATTTACTCAAAAGGAAAAAGGGGGGAAAGAGATTTATAACTCTAATACCAGAAAATGGAAAATTACAAACCTCATCAACATTTGATCTCTAGGAATGCGCACATGATCAAATCTTAGTACTCCATTATCCATGGAATTGTATGCTCCATTCCCAAATTTCATTCCAATGTCTCCAACAGTAACGCCTGGAAGAGGTTTGTGGTCCTCCAAGCTCCGTAATTGAACAATAAAACCTAAATATGTCAAGTCAATAAACCATAAGCGCTTCCCTGAAACATCGGCATGCTTTGCACCAGCTTGTGACATGAAAAATCATTGACTTACCATTAATCCCATAATCTTTACCATCTGTTATAAGACGAGCGTACACAACAGCATGGGTGGACACTTTACCCAATCCACCAGGCCACCACTATTCAAAATTGTAAAGCCAGAGATCAGGGGAATTCACTAATTCATAATGATTGAAGAACTGTATTAATAAAGATGATTTACCCATTTCAAAATAGCATACTGGACTGATTATTAAAATAGGAAGATTATAGGAGGCATATCATGGATTATAGACTATCATATATTTTGAGCATCATTCCACAGGATACTTAAGATTGAGAATTGTTTAACAAAAGGAATACAGGAAAACAAGTAGTGGATCATTCTTACCTTGCTTGACGTCAATGTTGGACTATGAATGACAAATTCATCTGTTTGTGGATCAAATGTGGCAGTGGTCTCAAGGCCTTGAACATTGGACCCATGACCAAGTTCAGTTTGAGCATAACAGCCAATTAATTGCATCTTTTGGGCCAACGGCAGCCACTTTTTCTGTTGTTCATCTGTGCCCTGTCCTTTTATGGCAGGTATAAACATTCCCTAATGAAGAAAGATGTTGGCAGGTGAACGACAATCCTTGAGTTTGAAGCAATGAAAACAGAAGGGGAAAAGACTATAGCAGAAACTCATAGTTTTCAAGCGCATTATGCATGTAAATGACAAACGCAAAGGTAGCAGCGTTGCAGCAATTTAACATAAACAAAAGAAAAAGTCAAAACAAGAGGTTACCCAATGAAGATCAGTGAAAGCAGGCTCATCTACGTAACGCCTTAACACAGTAGCTTCTTCTTCTGTGGAAATGAAATTCAAGGTAATCAGCAGATAATGGAAAACTTCGATTAGATGCCTCTTTTTTGGCCGAACATGTGAAAAGGATTAAAAAGCTAAAATGAAATCATACCAGTAAGACGAAGTTCAATGATCCGTTTCCATCCATATGCCGCCTTCCTTAGAGTGCTCTTGAATAGCTCTTTCCTAGGAAGCATGGTCCTGCCCTCCTTACTGAAACCCTATACCCCAGAATAAAACTCGGTAAACATTAGAGACATGAAAAAATAGAATAAGCGCAGAAACAAATAACACAGTCAAGCAAGACCAAACCCTCCTCTAAAGACTTCCCCCTCAACCCTCAATAAATGACACGCATCAAACAACATAACGCCCCCTCCTGCTTGGTTCAATTTACTTCCAAAACCAAGTCAGTTATGCTAGTAAAAAGTTTTTAATCAACATTGAACCCCAAAACAGTCACCAACTGAATCACACACCAATGGTCTGTTAAGATGTATCAAAATAAAAAGTCTATTTCAGATCACATTGAAATGAGCATAGAAAAGACAATTGCTTTGGCAGAAACCATAGCTTTTCAGCATCACAATCGTTGTTGAAACAAATACTAGAATACATTAGACAGCCTGCCTAACCAGGCTCTCCGAACCTGCGGAGGGACATGGATTCCAGTATATAAAGAAAAACAAAAAAAGAGAAAGTAAAGCAAAGAGTAAGAAAAAAAGATGTAACGCGATTACAAAAGCAAATGCCTAAATCATCCTAAAAAATCAAATCCATGTTAGCATTTAATAAAATAATTGTCCTTGTTCCTACCAAAAAATTCTAATGCACCTGTGCCATTCATTTGTACGTTTCTCTTTCCTCAGAAATTCAGAGCAATTTTTAAACCAAAAACAAAAACTCGTCAGTCAACGTCATAAAAATTTTATACTACTAAATAATGTCCAATCAAAGCTCAATGCCAGAATGTGGGTCAGTTAGATCAGTTAAATAACACACATTACTAGCTCTCTCCGACTTAGCAAAACCAAATCTTTTTTTCTATTAAAACACAGTTAATGAGCATGAGAAGGCTTTCTCCCCATCGCCACCATATCCATGTTGTCATAAAACAAGAAATTAAAGCATCAAATAAACACAGACAAAATAGAAACAGACAAAAATGATCAAAATCAGTTTATGTCAGTTAAATCACACGCATTACTTGCTTCCGAGCCTGTGTCATTGATTTTGGAGGACTGTGGGATCAGCACTTAGCCTTGGCAGAGTTCGCATATAACAACAGCTATCATTCAAGTAATCAAATCAAATCTTTTTGCTTATCTTAAAACACAACAAATGAGCATAACAAGGACTTTCTCTCCATCATCAACATATCCATGTACAAAAGAAGAAAATAAAGCACCAAACAACCAAAAAAAAAAAGATAAAAAGAATCAAAATTACTTTATATCGGTAAGTAAATCACACACATCACTGACTCCCTAAAACATATCAAAAGCAAATCTTTGTTTATATCAGTTAAATCACACACATTACTGGCTTCAAAATCAATTTTTTTTCACAAAAGAAAATCAAAATCAGTTTATATCAGTTAAATAACACACATTGCTGGCTCCCTAAAACTTCTAATAATCAAATCATTTTTACAAAAGAGAATCAAAATCAGTTTATATCAGTTAAATAACACACATTACTGGCTTCCTAAGTTGGCCAGGACACCACGCTATCAAAGAAAAGGAAAAATACTGGCTCCCAAAAACTCACCAAAATCAAATCTTTTTTACAAAAGAGAATCAAAATCAGTTAAATCACACACATTACTAGCTCCCTAAGATGGCCCGGACACCACGGTCAACAAAAAAAACAACTCTCCCTAAACTTCTCAAAATCGAATCTTTTTTCTCTTAAAACACATCTAATGAGCATAAGGAGGAAACTCTCTCCATCATCACCATATCCTTGTACAGAAACAAGAAAACAAAGCATCAAACACTCCAAAAAGAAAACAATAATAATAATCAAAATCAGTTGAATCACACACATTACTGGCTCCCTAAGCTGGCCCGGACACCAAGATAAGCGACTCCCAAAAACTTATCAAAATCAAATCTTTTTTTTTTTCTCAATTAAAAAGCAGTTAGTGAGCATAAGGAGGACCTTCTCTCTCCATCAACCACCATATTCAACCAAACACCCAAACAACAAACGAAGAACAAATCATCATTATTAAAACAAAAACAAAATCACTATAAATCTCATTATCCAGCCAAAAGGGAACGGGTCAATTGTCAAACAAACAAAAAATTCTAAAAATTGAAAGGGGGGAATTACAGGATCATTAGCAACAAGCTTAGAGATACGATCAGAGAGTTGAAAATGATGACGAGAACCAGCCCAAATAATCTTCATCTCATCCACATCAAATTCAGCTTTCTTCCTTTCATCAGCTAAGTAATCTACACCCTCCATTATCTCACTCACTCTATCAGATCAAAACCAAAACCAAAACCAAAATTCTCAACACAAAGTGAAAGATCCAATCTTGGGTGGGCTGTTATACAAATACCCAAATTCAAGAAAGGACAGGATAAGGGAGATTGAACACGATTGAGTATCCCAAGAACGTTTTAGACGTGTGCCTATTTATAGTACTACTTGTCCTCGTCTCCTCTGTGCTCATGCTTTATACTCGCAATCCTGCAATTAATCACATTTTTTACTAAAAAAATATTTTTGCACTTTAATTTGTTTTTTATATTTGGAATATTTTGATATGCTGGATAGGATAAGGATTTTAAAATTAAATTGAGATTAATTTTATACTACTTTATTATGCGGAATAAGATAAAATATATTACAGCTAATTAAGTAAGTTGGATTTGATTTTGTCTGATTGATAATATAATTTATTTTGAGATTGATATTGTCAATCAAACAGATATAATGAAGCATCAAGAATAAACTTATCTAAATTAACATAGAAATTATAATCTTAATATAATTTTTGTTAGTTTATGTATATCAGAAGAGACCTTATTAATTTAATCTTTTTGCTTTGTATGCACCGAATTGTGAAACAAATCGTTACAGTAGACGATAGAGGAGATTTAGCCCACATGTTTGTTTTCTTAAAAAAGAATACATTAATAATTCCTTAATGTTATTCAGAATTCAAATTATAATTTATTCTGATTAAGTATTTAAAATATTAAATTTTTTGACTAAATTTTTGAAGAGTTTTTACATGTATTATCAAACTTCATTGGTATATATATCAAATTATTAAAATATCACTTGTTAATTAGAGATGAGGAGTCAAGTAATATGAAACGTTTGGAAGGAATTTGTATAATATTATGCGAAAGAGTAGTCTTTTGTTTTTATGTTTCTCTCTCCCATAAAATACTTTATCTGTCTCCTATTACTTAATATGTTTGTCAAAAAAAATTATCTCAAAATCATTAGATATTTTTTTAAACTTTATTCTTAGTAATTTAATAAAGTAATTAATTTTAATAAATTATAACAATATTTATATGAATTTAATAAGGTCAGACGAGGGAGTAATGTGAGATGGAAAAATATTAGACGTGGTTTAACTAAAACATTAGAATATCAAAAGTATCATTAATTTCTGGACGGTATCTATCTCTTGCACGTGGGGTTGTTTGGTAGGTAATATATGGATTAGTAATACAGGGAGTATAGTGTTTGGATTATTTTTTATCAAGTATTTAATTCATTGTATTAAAAATAAAATATACCATAAATTGTATTTGATTTAGAACTCTGCAAATTTTCTTTTCACATTTATACCCTTGAATTTTTGTGGGATTTTCTTTTACATTAAATTAGTCAAGTTAAAAATTAGAATAATAAAAATTTGTTACTAATTTTCAAGTATAATGTGTCACTACGAAAATTCTTAATAACATGGGGTACTTTCAATATTTTTTTATTGGTCAAATATGACTTAAATTATAGATTTAAGGCTACATAAATATTTAAACCCCTAAAACATTTTTTTTTCTAAAAATAAATATTCAAGCTACCAATACATGAACTAAACTTTTTTTTATTTAAAAAGCCCCTTTACCCACCAAGAAAAATTCAACCCATTAAGTAAAGCAAACCAAATATATATATATATATATTATTTTATTTTTTAAAGCAAACATAATAAATCATCAAATTACAATGAATCGGATTTGAAAAATTAAATAGGACATTTATAATTAACTCAATATAATTAAAGAGGACATTAAATTATAAAAGAAATTTAAAAAATAAAATAAAAATTGAGGGATAATTTGGTCATTTAGGGGTCTTATCCATGGATTATTAAACCTTGGATTAGTTATTCCTCCATTTACTATGGATAAAATAATACCACATATGTTGTATAAGCAATTCATGTATTAAGTTAAAAAAAAGTAACCAAACAATGTATTCAATGGGACTAAATTTTAATCCAAAGATTATTTTAATTAATACGGCCTACCAAACGGCTCAATGTTTTGAGTAATATCACCCTTTTCTAGAGTATTTAATGTTTTAACCAAGGTGAAGTATAATCAAGATGTGGACCAAAATGTGAAATGTGACATGACATGCACAACCAAATTTATGGTCCTTCCTAATACCTATCTACAAAAATCACAAATAATAGGCGTATTTGAAGTCAACATATATAATGCAAATTCTGCAAAGTGAAAAAGGGTGCCCATCCAAAAGAAGCAAAAAATAAAATTGATTCTCAATGTACACCGACCATGAGAAAATGAAAATAACAATTGGCAAATATTTTACTTCTATATAAACTGAAAGTGTAAAATTTTCTTTTACATGCTCCCGTTTTAAGGGAGGAAAAATAGGTTTTTTACGACTAGGGGAAATTGAAACATAGGAGAAAGAATGTCAATTCTATACACTAAATGTAATTTCTTGAAAGATAATATGTTTTTTTATATGATCACACCTCTTGAAAGATAACTCAAGGAATCCATACCAAATACATTTTTAAATTGCTTGTCAAATATTTTATTTATCTTACATTTGAAAGATTCCACCATTTTATACCATAGTGATGAAATATATATGGTAGGATAATTGATCCCGGGACAACTCTTTCCTAACGAAACTACCCATTAAGAAAGTGAAGTATGTCTAAATGTATCCCTACTTGGCTTTCATTGTATTAGCCAAATCAAACCAATTCTTTCCACAGTGGAAAAATCATTAGCGAGAGTAGCATATTTGAAACTAAAAACAATACAATGGGAGTCTTTATAAATCGTCAAAATAAACCTAAAAAAAATGTGCGAATTAATCACAAATGATAGGGGTATATTTAAATCTTTTTCCCATTCATAATTAGTGAAATTAATGATGGAAAAAACACACAAATATCTAGTGGATTTGGTAAACAAGAATAACCAAACCCATAATCCCAAAAATCTAATTGTAACCACTTGAATGTTAAGTTGTGCTCTGCCCATAATATAAACAGTAATATTTCATACTCACCTCCCACCTAGAAGTGAGCTTAAACACCTTTTTATTTTGGTTAATTAATAGTGGGTTTCTGATTAGTTTGTATGCATCTCGACTATTTTACCTGATATCATTTTTCTCCCACCAAAATAAATACTCGATAACTCCAACCGTGAAGCTTCACCTAACCATTTTTTGCGTCTCCTAGGATTTGAACCCTTGTCAAGAAAGGATAGACAAAACAAACAAACATCAACCTGATTCAATCTTATAAAAGGGCAGCCCGGTGCACAAAAGCTCCCGCTATGCGCAGGGTCGGGGAAGGGTCCCACCAAAAGGGTGTATTGTATACTTGATTCAATCTTATATAACACAATTTCAGTACAACTCTTTCCTCCAGAAGCAAAAAACTCTGGAATTTTGTTGTCCATCCATCCTGCTCTCCCAGAAAATTTATTGTGGATGGAACAAATGAGTTCGGATAAAATCCTCATATATTTTTTTACTCTTCAGAGTTTGACCTGAAATTTGATCCCTACTAGGATGTGAACAACAACAACATAGCCGGTGTAATCCCACAAGTGGGATCTGGGGAGGGTAGAATGTACGCATACCTTACTTCTACCTTTAACTTCTAAAAAGTATTTCATATACTGAAGCTGTGTTAACAAAATCACAAACAATTAATCAGAAGATAATTCAACTGCAGCCAGATTTAAAAACATATTGCTGTTGAATAGATAATCATATACTTGTGTTTCCATGTTCATAGTGTTAGAGTGGGTAAAAGTCCCACATTGGTTGGGTAATGGACTGGTAGTTTGCTTATATGGACTTGGGTAATCCTCACCTCTTGAGCTAGCTTTTGAGGTTGAGTTAGGCTCAAGGTCCATTTCTTGACACATAGTAAACCACAGTGAGTAGTAGACAAATGGCTAAGAATCAACACGAGCAGAACCTTTCAATTTCTTTCCATCAGTGATTCTAATCCCTTGATATGTGCGGCAGAATCTTCAACCAATAGTTCCTCTTCCAGCAGTATGGATCACTCGCATCCTTCAAATTTGACAGCCTAGTCCATCTTTGAATTCAACTAGGACATCGTTAATTTGTATGTTCAAGCTTGTGAAAAGGGAGGATTTCAGATGATACGTGTATTCTAGCTGCCAATTGGGAGAACACAAAGCTGGGTAAGTAACATTAGTTAGATAGAAGCCAAAGCAATTTAGCCGGAACAAATGTCATGTTTTCTCATTAATTCTATGCTATCGGCAATTGTTGACCCAGCAGTGCCCACAAAACCAAGAGAAGCACAGCTGCAGACTACTTCTTCTATGTATAAGAGAAAATCAGTTAATGATTGAGGATGGTGACGCTTCTTAATCCCTGCCGAAATCTGTGAAACTGAACCAACTTCTAGCCCATGCCCCGCAACCATGACGTCTTTAGCAGTTTCTTGAACCAAGTCGTCATCTTCTCTAATAACAAACAGCTTAACATCTGATTCAGCTAAGCTCCCCAAGTAATTCCCCGTCCAATTAGCCATGGGGAGATCAGTCATCACAAATATATGGATTTGTTTTTGTCCTGTTTGCTTCAAGGATTCTATCTTCTGCTTCAGACTAAGAAAAGTAGCTTTATGGTGGTTCTTGAATTGTCCATCTAGTAGCCTGAGCTGTGCACAAAGAAATGGACCCTTGATAGTTTGAAGAGCAAACTTCTTGCCGGCATTTATTATTTCAGGAACAAAGGGAAGGAACTCAATCTTTTCGATTAAGGTCTGTATGATGGAATCATTAGGAGCTTCATGAATGTCAATATGGGATTCAGATCCCTTATAAGGAGCATTAAAAAGGCTTCCAAATGACAAAACAGTCGCTGATTCTGCGGCAGAACCAGGACCAAGAGTTTTATACACATCTTTTCTTCTCCTAATAAATGAAATCTTCTTTTTCTTCTTAAGTTGGTCATCAGGTTGAAACGAGTCTAAAGCCCCATCCTCACCATCTTTTTGATATGTCCAAACTGTAGTTCTACAATCTTCTTCTAAAGCAGATAAACAACCACTGAAACTACCATAATAACCAGACAACAGAGAACCACATTGCCAAAGGCTCTCAGATAAAGGAGATGGTATATTTTGGTCCTTAGAGCAAATAACATCCAAGTTTATACCACACCAGGTGGACACAAAAGCCCGAAAATCTACAAATCTCACTGTTGAATCAGAAACAAGTGGTGAAAGGTCAACTATATCGGCCATGGATACGTATCTGCCACACACAAAGTATGCAGATTATTAGAAACTTCTTAATACTCGGTCCAAGAAAGTAATTCCATCTTTATTCAGTTAAAATCAAAATGCACAATGAAAGTACTAATAGTTAATATTTTGTAACTTATAAAGTCTGATACAAGCACGATCATGAAGATGAACGTTTTTGAGTATTTTGGATGTAACCTCGAAGGTGTACGAGTTGAAGTGGTAAAAAGGGCTCCAAACCACCCCTAAAACACTCCATGGGTGCCTATTTGCCTACTTGGTCATTAAAGGGCCTTTTTGTCATTTTATCTTTTGATTTGTAAAGTACTATAAATAGAACAATATAGGGTTTTAGTTCATTAGTTTTTGTTGAATATTATTGAAAGAACACATCCCTTGAGAGAGAGGGTCTCTAGGCCTAAACTAGGACATGAACAAGTGTGGATTCACTTGTGATTGTGTATTGCTTGGAAACGTTGGTGCTTGAGCGGTGGAATCCCTCTTGTGTCACGTAAGAGTGTGGTGTTGCTATTGTGGGTTCTTAACGTTATAATAGTGTATGTCTCACTTCCTATCTTTCCATATCATGTACTAGTTGTGTAGTCTAGTGAACCGTTTGGTTCTCGTTGTTCTTGTAATCTTGTAACCGTTGGATTGTTGTTATTGTAGTGTTGTTCCTCTCGTTATTGTTGTTTATCTCTTATTGTTGTTAGTGCTTTTGGTGTCATTTACACCTTGTTTCTTGATGTTGTTGGAACCGAGATTTGGTGTTTGTTGAGCTTTCGGTTTCCCTTTGTTTGTGGACTATTTTTGGCTTGTTTTTGATACGTACCAAATTTGTATCGTATCAAAGTCCAAATTAAATCAGCAGCAGAAAGATAAAAACAGCAAGATGGGGTTTCACAATGCACACAAAGTTTACAGTAAAGCTTTGTCGCTGTGTCTAAGCACATAATTTAGATGCTAGCATTAAGCACATTCAATCAATCAATTACGCCTAAATCCCAAACTAGATGGAGTGTTTGTATGAATCTCTCTGTAACCATTTCATTCCAATACTGAAATATCTATCTTTTTAAGTAAAAGCGGGGGTTGCTCACTTGGTCTAAAAGTAGATGTTGCTAAATTTCTTTCTAATCTGTGTACTTACAAGTCTCTAACTTAAAAAAGACCGTCAAAAACAGGAGCTAATGTAAGAATAACAAAATATCTAACCTATAGTTTGAATTTAGCATTAAACACCAGACATGAGACATGAAAATTCCTCATAAAAGGTCAACAATTTGACTCCAAATACAACAAGAACGTCAAATGGGGCCTGGGGAGGGTGGTGTGTATGCAGATCTTACTCCTATCTTCTAAAGGCAAAGAGGCTATTTCTGGTAGAACCCGGCTGCTCAAGTAAAGCATGTCAAAGTAGGTACGAGGGGACTAAAGTAGTGAAAAAGCCATGAAGAAACAATGGAGAAAAGAGCATTAGCAACACTTTGACTCCAAATATCTCTACATAATTCAGTCAGACAAACTGAGATAATAGTGGTGTCTGGGCCAGCTCGACCAATTCCACGAATACGGATCAACTCCAATAAGCAACACGTGCAAGCTATAATAGAGAAACCACCTTGTATTTTATTATCTCGACTGCAAATTAAACCAGAGACCTCTGTAGTGCTCAACCCATATCATTGACTACTAGGCCACAATCTTGTGTATTTAAAGATTACATTTTTAAAATCTTATCAAATTTCACGGCCAAACAGATAAATTTTCAAAATCTATGGCCAAAAGCTAGCAAATAATGCACAACAACACGTAATTATCACTGGTCATTGAGCTAAAAGGGTTGTAACTTACCTGCAATCACGCAAGAGCTGAATACTATGATTCCAAACGGACAACCTCAATTCACTAGCTTCCATAACCCTAAATTTAGGACAACTACCAAGCACAACCGCATGATGATCCAACACAGGTGGAACAATCACCGTCCGATTAAGAATCTTAGCCATCAAAATCGCATTCTTGAATTCACCCAACTGATTACTGAAACCACTATGAGGCGCGTACCATAGGAACTTTCCTTGTAAACGATTTGTGGGGTTGCATTGTATGGGTAGGGGTAAAATGGGGAGAGATTTTTTGCGGGAGATGGGAAGAAGAGAAGGGGAAATGAAGTATTTGAAATAGAAGAAAAGGAGGATTAGTGTGAAGAGAAAAAGGAAAGTAAGAAGTGGAGATGTTTGCTTTTTGTTCTTTGATTTGATGTTGTTGTTGTTGTTTGGTCTAATTAAGGTTGAGGTTTCCATTGATGTAATGGAAGTTGATGAAATTGTTGGATCAGAGATGCTGGATTTGTAGAAATGGGTGTTCTTGCAAATAATTTTACCCCATTTGGTCTTTTTCTTTAAGATTTGGGTGGTAAGTGAGTTATGCAAAACTATAAGGGCGTTTTCGGAAAGTTCTTGCGTTATTTGTCCCTTTAAACTTTACATGTCCATTAAATAGTTAATATATAAAAATGATCCTAAACTTGATATCAAATCATAATTTTGATCTTAAACTTTGACAGTACACAAATATAACTTTAACTATTCAAAACTGCACAAATATAACCTCCAACTATTTAAAATATAAACTACGTTTTTTTTTGAATAAAATAACTCTTGACAATGTATATATTTATTCAATAAACTTTTCTAATATAAACTACAAGTAAAAATAAATATATACATTGCCAAGAGTCATTTTATTCAAAAAAAAAACGTAATTTATATTAGAAAAGTTTATTGAATTATAAAATATATCTTGTCGACAGAATATAGAATAATGTCATATGCATTTCAAGCTTTAAAAAATATTTTATTATTTTTGTAATTATGCAATAGGATTTTTAATACAAGCCACCAATATAATTAAATTAGACGAAAAAAAGAAATATTGGTGAGAAATCAAATATATACTCAAGAAATTATTGTCAAATAGAATTATATATAAATTTCTTTTCTCTAACAAAAATTTCAAGTCCTTTGTTTATTTAGGCCTGAAATATCATCGAGCCATCTCTATGATAATACACCTATATTTCAAAATAAATAAATTATTGATTATAGTCAAATTTATATTTTGAACCTATAAATATCAAGTCTCAACTTCAGCTCGTGTGTGTCATCTCAGAATCACTGGTTTAGTTCATCATCTCCTGGAAAATGACGTCATTTCAGCTGCAATCACCAAACTGTCCGTCACTTTCTGTCCGATCATCGCCGTCAACTGTACAATATCGTATGCCTCAAACCTATAAGCTTACATGTAACTCTTCTTTTACCAGGTATATTACCTTAATAACATCAAAATCGTACTATCTTTCTTTATGTAAAGCAAACTGAATAATGCCTTATTTTATTACAATACAATTCAGGTTGAAAATGTCAATTCCGTCAACCCCACAAACTGTTGTAGGTCTTCCTTCCTCTCTTGACATGTTTCCTTATTTATCTATCTCTCTTTTGGGTCACAGGGGTTACACTGTTGCTGCTGTTGGATTTGCTGTATATCTGTTGAATTTTCTATGTGCTTTGTTATTATTTTGTGAGTAGCTAGGTTGTGGGATGGCGGCGGTGGATTTTCTAGTTGCTGTTGATTCTTTTCCTAAACCTGATGACAAGATTCGAAGCACAAGTTTTCAGGTATTCATACTGACCTTTCTTTTTTGGTCGGCGTTTGGCCATGTTTCATTGTGAAATTTGAAAAAAAAGTAGTCCTTTTTTCAAAAAAATTGAAAATTGAAGTTGTGTTTGGTCATGAATATAAATTGGCATTATTTTTGAATTCTTGTGAGTAATTTGGATTCTGTGTGTTACTTTATATTTGTGTGGTGTCTCGCGTCTTGAGCCGGGGGTCTATCGGAAACAACCTTTCTACTTCTTCAGAGGTAGAGGTATGGACTGCGTACATCTTACCCCCCAGACCCCACTAGGTGGGAATTAAGGGTGGCAACGGACCGGAACCGGAATCTCCGGACCGGAATTACCGGATCCGGAACGTTTCCGGAACCTCGTTACCGGGTTTTGTCTCCGGAACCGGAGTTACCGGAACCGGAATACCGGAATTTATTCCTTGTTCGGACCGGTCCGGTAGCTACCGGAGTGGAACCGGAACGGACCGGTCCGATACCGGAACGTTACCGGAATTTTGGTCGGCTACCAGTTTTTTTTTTTTTTTTTTTTTTTTTTTTTTTTTTTTTTAACTTTTAATTGAAATTGTAACTTAATTAAGATTAATTTATAAGTTAAATATATATATTTTTAACTTATATAGTTTATATAATTTATTAACTTTTTATAATAAGTTTAAGTTGTAATTATTGTAAATATATGTTAAGTTATAGTGAAATACTTAATATAATATATTTTTTTTCATAATTGCAACAAACAAATGAGAAAATTTAAAACAAAATTAGGCAAATATTTATTACAAAGATATTAAATGTAAATCTAATCTACGCAGCCACCTTCTAGGAAGGGTTCTGTGTGAATTAGATTTCTATTGTACAATCTTATTAATATCTAAATTGTCTATAATTTTTTTGGCGTAATTTTTCTAATTCTTCGACGGATAAATCCTCCGGAATTGGTCTATTTCCTTGTTGCTCCATTGCTTCCATTCCATCATCACTATTTTCGTCAAAAATTTCATCTATTTCTTCTTCAATATGGGGCGGTAGTTTGGGGAGCCCAAAATTTCTTCGTTCGGCATTGATCCAATCTCTAAATAATACCGAAATCTCCAAACTATCCCTTGCTAACGAATACCGATGATCTCCTATTATAAATCTTCCTGCGCTGAAAGCTTGCTCCGAAGCAACTGAAGAAGCTTGAGCTGATAACAAATCTCGAACCATCCTTGAAAGTTTTGGAAATTGTCTGATACGGGTCTTCCACCACGATAAAAGTTGTTGTTTTCCAGTTTCATCTCTAATATTTTCCCGGTCCTGCGAAAGATACGAATCAAAATCATTACTCCTACAACATTGAAGACCAAGTTCTTCGCCCATCTCGTCATCTAAATCATCATATCTACGTCTAGAACTAGGAGGTTCAATCGGGCCAATATTTTGTTCCATAACTTGATACAAGTTATATAAATTCCTAGCTGTAGGTACTATGCTGGCACAACAAGTTTCAACTGATGGCTTTTCATGAAGTCCAATTTCTAAATTGTTGTATAATTTTCTAACCAACATTACTGTACCATGTTCTTTATAAAATGGGTTTAATAAATTAGTTGTTAAAATGATTTGTGGAATTGGAAAATAATATTTTTTAAATTTTTCAACCATAGCTTCAATTGCCTCTTTGTTAGGACATATTTTTTTATATTCAACAAGTACTTTAGAAATAGCAGTAATAGTTACTAAAACAGAAGAAATAGTTGGAGTATATTGAGCAGATACTGTGTTCGTAGCTTGATAAAAAGTTTTCAAAAATTTACAAAGTTCTTCTACTTCAATCCAATCTTCTTCATCTAGCATTAACTTAACATCCACATTATAAGAATTATAAACTAATTGTATAGGTTTACGATATATAAGAGCAACTTCAAACATTTGAAACAAAGAATTCCATCTAGTAGGAATTTCTTTTGGAATTTTTCTATATGGAAGGCCACATTGTTCACATTTACGTTTAAAATCATCCATTACAGCCTTTTTTTTATTTTTAAACATAGAACTACAAGCAATTCTCACTTTAACACAACCATTTCCAAACAAATGAATACCATCATGTACTATCAAATTTAAAATATGTGCGGAACATCTAACATGAAAATGATCTTCATACATTAAACATAATCTACTTTTTAACTCGTCAATAGCTTTCAAATTATTAGAAGCATTATCTAATGTGCATGCCATAGGTTTACCAATAAATCTAAAATATTTCATGCTCGTCGTTATTGTATTAGCTATAAACATACCGGTTTTAGACTCATCGACATATTTATAAGCAATAATTCTTTTTTGCATGTTCCAATCGTGATCAATCCAATGAGCCGTGAGAGTAAAATAATCATTACCGACAACACTAGTACCCATATCAGAAGTAACAGAGATTCTACCATCAAATTTATCAAATAAGCAACGAATAAAATGACAATGTTCAGCTTGAAATTTAAAAATATCATTTTTAATTGTATTTCGAGAAAAACCTTTAAAAGAGGGATTATATACTCGTTGAATATAATGAATAAAACCTGGATGCGAAGGAAAACTAAAAGGCAAACCCATAACAGCAACCATTTTTGCTAGTTCTTCTCTATCTACATCTTCACTATATGTCGAGGATGAACTTGCTTCAGCCGGGTTAAACATGTCTAACCGTGTTTGAACCATATTACCTCCTACAGATTCATGTACAAATGTTGTACCATCTTTTTTGGCCTTAGCCTCATTTTTTAGACGAATAAATTCTTTATTACATCTCATCAAATGCGAAGTTAGCAATCCTGTCCCGCCATTTTTCCCCCCAGTCAAATGTTTAAAAACATGCTTGCATTTATTGCAAGTAGCAGTATTTTTTACCCTATCATGCTCCATAAATTTCCAAACTAAAGACCTTTTAGTACGTTCGGTACCTTTGGCCCTAGTAAATTTTGGTAAAGGGGACAGTTCTTCACCGTGTTCCGGTAATTCCGTAACCGGACTAGTAGGGGTAGGGCTATCACCTATTTCTTGTTCTTCTATGTCATCTTCCTCTGGTAAGTCTTCCTCAAAATTATTATAACGCCTATTCAGGGTCTCATTATCTAATTCCATACCAATACCAACATCAAAACCATTAGGTTGTGATAATGAAGTTTCATTAAATCTACCCGGTAATGAACTAGTACTAGCCTTACTTTTTTTATTTCTACGAAAGACCTTACCAAAATTTGATTTTTTATCACTACTATTTTTTTCAAAATCCATATTTCAAAATAAAATATTAAAACAAGCAATACAAATACAAATTGATGTTCGTAAATAAAAAAAATATAGATAATTAACGTAAATAAAAAGAGATTAAAGTTGGAACGAATATACCGAACGTCTGCGTAAAAGCAGACGTATAACAAATGTCTGAATTAAATGAATCCTCAACTTCAAGTGTTCAACTTATATAATAAAATTAGAAATATTTAGAGAGAATTTGAGAGAATATTAAGAGGGAGAGAGTATGAAAATTGATAATATTTGTGTAAAAAAATAATTGAAATGAGGTATATTTATAGTAAAAATTTTAAAGGGTAGTGGGGGTAATTAGAAGGGGGGGGGGGGGGGAGCAACAGCTATAAAACGGCTAGTTTTATTAAAAAAAAAAAAAAAAAAAAAAAAAAAAAAAAAAAAAAAAAAAAAAAAAATCAAAAACTGACCGTTATTCCGGACCGGAATCCGGTTAACCGGTACCGGAACCGGTTAACCGGAACCGGAAGTACCGGAAATTTTTGAAGGTCCGGTCCGGTTACGGTACCCGGAACATTTGGTACCGGTAAACCGGAACCAACCGGAACCGGAACTACCGGAACCGGAACCCAACCGGAACCGGAACTACCGGAACGGAACCGGAAAGTTCCGGTTCCGTTGCCACCCCTAGTGGGAATACACTGGGTTTGTTGTTGTTGTTGTTGTTGTGAGTAATTTGGAGTGAAAACAACTTTTTGTTGTTTTTCAATGTAAATTTGGAATTCAAGTTGAATTCCGGAATTTTATGGCCAAATGTGTTTTACGGAGTTCAAAGCTGAAATATTTTCATGCCCAAAGTTTTTCGGTTGAATGTTCAAAGATTTTTTTTTTTTTTTTGTTTCATTAGGTTCAAGGAGGTGGCAATGCAGGGAACGCCTTGACTTGTGCAGCTCGTTTAGGTCTATCTCCAAGAATTATATCAAAGGTTTGAGATTTTTGGCTTATTGATATCAATTTGCTGTATAAGTAGTGACTGACTCAAATTCTTGATTTTTTGTTCCGACTATTCAAGTATAAATGTAAATACTTAATTTTATTCTATGAGAGCTTGAAAGAAGAATTCCTTTATGTTGCCCCTTAAAAGCAATGTTTTTTTGCATACAAATTGGAGTCGAGCAGTGTATTATGACATAATGAACTCCAATATTATGTCATAAACTATTCTTATCTTACTGAGAAGGGAGAACAGGTCCTATATTTTGGTATGGTTCTCATGAGCTTCTTGAACCTCCTTCTCGCCATTGGAGTTAACAAACACTAATTTTACCTCCTGCCTCTATGATTTCCTAGAGAGTGGTTTGTATCACAGTTTAACCTCCGTAGTCCTTTAATCTGGAGTTGATTGGAGAAAATACAGCCGTTATTCCAAAGCAAATGTATGTAAGTCTATGAGAATAAATTTGTCCTTCAATATCAGTGGTCAAGATTCAACTGTAAATATTACTTCCTTTGAAATTTACATAGCGTGGAATAAATACATATTCAATGAAATGTAAGCTGACTCATTGTGCTATTTTCTGTACCATCCATGATTATTGCGAACGGAGTCACCTGTAACTGTCATTTCTATAAAACTATTTTCAAACCTCTTCACCTTTCCCTGCATAACCCTTTTGCAATAATCACATTGGAAGTCTTCACATTTTTGTTACTATTTTTGCCTGTAGGTTGGAGATGATTCTCAAGGGAAAGCAATACTGGAAGAGTTTGAAGCTGATGGGGTCGATACATCGTTTATGGTGGTGAGTTCGGAACTGTTCAAACTTGAAGGTTCTTGAGTGTTTCACTAGGATAATTATGGATGTTGTTCCATGCATCTGTTAAATCAATTACAATCTAAGTGGTCTCTAATGTGTTAGTAACATCAGATATAACTTTAGCATTTAATTCACCTCAACCTGTAATCTTGGGTTCAGGTTTCCAAAGGCGGCCATTCGACATTCTCATACGTCGTTGTTGATAGTCAAACGTGAGTGCTCTCAATTCATGTTAATTGCATTTTGGTGGATTGTTTGGCATATTTTAGAGCCTTTACCTCAAAACATGATGTTGAACGTTCTAGTTTTGTTGAATCAGTTGTAAATGGATCTGCTGTGATTTGCTTAATATTTGGTTTCTGGATCAGTAACAGCATATTTTACATCACCTATACTTCTCTAAAGCGGGTTTCGGTCTCGACTATCCTTTCTGAAGACGAAAATTGCTTGTGCAAGAACCAAAAGAAGTTGTATGCTGAAAATTTGAAATGCATGCTACTTGTAAAGTTAGACTGGAAAAGTAACAGCAATTGTTAAGTCATATGAAGTGATTCCTATCCGTCATGAGTAAAAGAAAAAAGATACAGAAACTATAGCAAGGAGTGTATATTTTTGGCTGAGTAACTTTTTTCTCTCTCATTTACGCTAATTTTCCTTGTGCCAAAATTGCCCACTTGATTACGTTTATGGCAGAAACAATTGGTTCAAAAGTATCCAACGAAGTTCCTCTCCACCATACTTGTGTGAGAGGAGTATGAACATTTTAGAAAGTTTACTATATTTACTATCTTTTGGTGCATACAATTGGTTTGCTGACCCTCTAAACTTGTTCTATTGAAGCTGTTAGCTGTTCTTGTGATTAGTAGTATTGTTTGATCTACCAGGAAAACTCGCACTTGCATTTACACTCCAGGATATCCACCCATGATACCTGAGGATTTATCCAAATCGAATTTGTCATCAGCTCTGGATGATGTGAGACTTGTATATTTTGATGGAGTATTGCAAGAAGCTGAATTGTTATCAGCTTTAGTTGTGGCCCGAGAGGTAATTTTAAGTTGGATTTCTTTGTCACACCAATGGAAGTAATGGTTAGCAAAAGCTGCTAGCGTACTGTATGCTTTTGATCATATTGCATGCATTCATCCTTGAGCTGACACAGTGAGCTTAACTGTTGTTCTTGTTTTCTGTTCAACTTATCCGAAGATGTATGTTTTCAATCAAATGGAAAAACTTTATGCCTTTTGGATTCCCAGTGCAGGCACATCAGAAGAATATACCTATTGTAGTTGATGCAGAAAGTAAAAGAGAAAGGGTAGATGACCTGCTGAACTTGGCAACTTATGTCGTATGCTCCGCGAGATTTCCACAGGCAAGTTTGTTTCACTGACAAACTGCAACGAAGTTTTCAATTTGGATATCTGAGGATCTGCTTCTAATTCCTAGTGCTAAAAAGGTCTAGGTAAATGAGACAATATTTAAAATTTAGATTGTTTCTTCTTCTCCCTACCGTCTGTAGCTACTATTCTATACTTACTAATGAAATTTGTTGTTTGCCAATTTTAATTCGATGATGGAGTCCCTTCCTCCCTCTACTGTGTTTGACAAAATTGACAAAAGACGTATCGTCTCCCAGGCATGGACAGGGAACCCTTCAGTCCCAGATGCTCTTGTTTCTGTACTTCTAAAGTTGCCAAACGTCAAATTTGTAATTGTGACATTGGGTGAAGATGGATGCATGATGCTAGAAAGATCTGAAGCTGGTATGCTTGCATATTTTTGGTACTTTTAATGTATGTCAAATGTCTTGTTAGCAAACAACTTGTTGTAAAAGACGAATAATAGGTGTATGTATTTGCTTTTCGCAGAAGATCTCCAGTCTGAAGAAAGTGATGTCAATGAATTGTTCAAGAAAATGAAGAAGAGCATTGATACTGACTCAACCAGTGCAACATGCATATCCTCGGTAATTCACTAACAAGAAGATTTATCATTCAATAGATGACTGAAGCATGGTCATAATGCTTACACTCACATAGAAATTCATGTACACAATTCATTTCGGTCTAGTCTACCACTGTAAAGTGGAATCTACTGAAGGAGTGGGAGTCATGCATGGTTCTTCCTGGATAGTACCCTTTTTCTATTACGTCATGAGATTGAGCTTTTGAATTGCCTCCACATGTTCTCTTGTGGTCATACCATTTCTCATCACTATGAAGTTTTTTTTTCCAAACCCCAGCACTTCTTATGAAGCTGACTAGAGTATGTTTGTAGATTCACTAAATATGATATCGGAGCCTAAAATGCATGTCTTCTTCTAGGATATCACACAATTGCATGCAAAAGGCATTGGAACAGTGAGCGGGAGGCTGCTTCTAGGAACAGCTGAAAAGATACCGCCATCAGAACTAGTCGATACAACTGGTGCAGGCGATGCATTTATTGGAGCAGTGCTGTATGGTAAGCAAAATTTACGCTGCAGTCATTATACCTGATGTTCTTCCTTTAAATGTGTGATATTCCTACACCTCCCTTTTCCCTCTGTTTGTGACAGTTGGATCCACAGTTCTATCAACCTTAACCATTTTCACTCATCCTTTCTGGATGTTCGTGTTTTTTTAGCTTTATTGAGCTCCAAATATACGCTATTGGGATGGGATGGTGATAGCCTAAAGGCTATGGACTAACGAAAATGGACTCACAAAACACAAAAACCAGCAAGCACATGAAGAGAAAACAACACAATAGAAGGAGATGAAGAAGAAGAATTGCATGAAATTAAAGATAAAAGATAGATAGAAAGACCCTTACTTCTACCAAATGATTAACAAAAGATGGTGTATCAAACCATCAATCACACCTCATCAATAGAAGTTCAAACCTTCCTCTTAGGTGACCCAAAGGACTCACACTAACTCAAGCACACCTTTCTTGCAAATTTCCCAAGACAAGTGAAAAATCAATTTCAATGTTCAAGGGACCTAATTTCGGATTCTAGGGCTACACTAGAAGACTAAAGCTACAAATTAAGAGTAATGTTCAATATCATCAAAAGTCTAATGAAAATAGTATCTAAAGTGTCTATTATTTATACTATTACATAACAATGACTAAATTGCCCTTAATGAGGTTTAGGAAGAAGTGCCCTTGGAGTATGGTCTTTTGAAGTGTAAAGACCTCTATGCCCTTAATGAATAGGCGCCTATGTGATGTAGTGATCCCTCCTTCTCTTCAATTTGATCAAGGCTTTGAAAAGGCTCCAAAAGGGTCTTCAAGCACTTGCCAAATCCGAACTTGAACCTTCTACAAGACCTTGAAATCCTTGTGCTTCTTGTGCTTGTATCATCCTCTCCATATTGAAGGAATTTGTCCTCAAATTCAAATCTTGCAAAAACCAAAGAGAGAGCAAAACAAACACACAATTCTCTCGGTAGGAGGGTTAGTATTAGTATCACACTCATATCATCAACCCATGGTTGCTCACACTTGACATACACCCACATATCCTTAGTATTTGACATAAAAGCTTATCATAAAGGATACCAAAGACATGAATAGCATTAATATCAAAGATAAGTGAGCACGACCAGCAACTATAATCTTCACATCTCAAGAATATTCCGGGGTCAAATGGGAGCAAATGATAAAGGTTCAAGTTGAGATGGCCCACTCCTTTCACTATGTTACCAAGTTCACAATCATTCAAGGCATTACCCACCCCTAGGACAAACACAAGGTTACTATGAACAAGATTAATATAATGGCTTTCATTACACAAGTTCAAAGAACCATGTTCAATATCAAGACCATCATTCCTAGCATCAACACTAACTTGAAAGTTTCCAACCACACTATTCTCATATTCAAGTCGTGAACTAGTGAACTAATCTTAGGTGCACATGGTTTATTATACATATCAAGAGAGCTAACAAGAGAAGAATCATGTACACCTACATCAAGAAATTTCGAAACCTCTACATAAGGAATCACATGACAACAATTTGAGCTCAAGGAAATATCGGGAATAGTATCACTACCTCGGTTTGGACTAGGACAGTCCACTCCTTTGAAGCTTTCGGCCAAGGGTCTTTTGAGGCCACTTTCATGTGAGATTTCTTGTTGATCCTTCTTTGATAATTCATGAGCTTGAACCTACAAATAAGGAGAATCAAGGCTAGGTAAAATGCTAGCCTTTGGGTTAGTGAGCATCGAAGGACCTTTGTGGGTAAGTCCACAAACAAGGTTGTCTCCCCTTCCCTTCTCACAATCCGAAACCTTCCCTCCCTTTTCCTTTTTTCTTTTCTCATCTAACTTCTTGGTTTTCTCTTGGATTCCATTCACACTAGATGGTGGAAGAGGAAGAAGAGTGAATCTTCGACCACCATGCTCAAAGGTGTACCTATTAGCCCTTCCATCATGCATCGGGTGTCTATCAAATTGCCAAGGCCTTCCCAACAAGATGTGACATGCATGCATAGGGATTACATCACACTTCACTTCATCATGATAATTCCCTATTTTGAATCTAATCACACATTGCTGTTTGACCTTCAATTCACCACACTTGTTTAACCATTGAAACTTGTATGGATTCGGGTAAGGGATAGTGGGTAATTTCAAGTGATCAACCAAAGTGACACTAACAATGTTCACACCACTCCCACTATCTATAATCATGGAACTCACACTTCCTTTAATAAGGCCCTTAGTATGAAAGAGGTTCTCTCTTTGATCATCCAAGACCTTACTAAACAAAGTCTTCCGAACTGCATAACTAGGGACATCACATTCCCCTTCACAAGGCAACGCCTCTTCTTCACTTCCTTCTTGAGTTTCGGGTTCTAAGCACTCTCCATCTTGAGAGTTGTCATCATTCCCCTCGGTTTCTAATTCAACTTCTTCACCAAGATAGTACAACCTACCTTCCCTTAGGATCACATTTCTACGAGTAGCACACTCACTTGCCTGATGACCCGAACCTTGACACTTGAAACATTGCAAGCCCTTAGATGAAGTAGGAAGGGCATTCGGCTTCACCTCCAACTTTGGAGGTTGGTATGACACTTGCTTGTTTGAGATTTGAGAAGAAGGAGAAGATGAAGAAGATTTGTTTTTGTTCCAATCCGAAGTCAAAGGACTTACCTCTTTGTTTCTTGTCAAACCCGAACCTTGTTGGATTTTAAGCTTGTAAGCCGACCTCTCTTTGTTCTCTTTTTCAATCTCCATGGCCGCTTGAAAGACTTCAACCACGGTTCCAAACTTGTGAAGAGTCAAACGGGATGATATGTCCTTGTTCAATCCAACCTTGATGTGAATAACATCATGTATGACTTCTTCACCTCTATGATCAAGCTTCAAATGAGTTGCTGAAATACGTCATAATAGGCCATGACACTCTTGCTTCCTTGCTTTAGATTGTAAAGCTTGGCAAGAAGTTCATGTCTATATTGTTCCGGTACATACCTCTCTCTCATTACTCTTTTCAAGTCTTCCCAAGGAGGTGGTTGGCCACCAATCAAGACATTCCTGAACCTCTTAGTGTAATCCCACCAAGTGTTGGCATATCCTTCAAAGTGTGCAATGGCATAACTTTTCTTCTCCTCGGTTAAGTCATTCACTTGGAACAACTTTTCACAAGAAGATTCCCAAGCTAAGTATACCTCGGGATCACTTTCTCCCTTGAAGATAGGAATGCCAACCTTGATTGAATTAATGCCAATGTCTCGGATTCTTGGTTGATCACCATGCCCATGCCTTGCATCTTGCCCTCGGAATCTACCATAAGGTTCTCTTTGATCATGTCTTGCCTTCATTTCTTCTTCAAACCAATAGTCATTATTGGGAACATCATAACCTTCTTGCTCCCCTCTACCATAATCCTCAATTTGGATGGGTGGGTTTCGGATTTGAGGCCTTTGGGGAAGTGGGTTTGGTCTTTGGTTATGTGGTACTTGAACTTGTGGCATTGGAGGTGGTGGATGGTAAGGTCTTTGGTACATGGGATTTGGCATTTGGTAAGTGGTATTTTCTGGAGGTATTTGGTTCGGATTTGATGGTGGAGTTTGAGTTGCAAGTCCCTCTTGTTGAACTTGGTTCATTTGGTGATGTAGTGGCCTTTGTAGGGTCCGGTTAGGAGAGGTTTGGGATTGGTTTACTGGCTGGTTTTGTGGAACTCTTGGAGGGTTAAGCTTTTGGTGGAGGGTCTCGGTTGTTATAGTCATGGAAGAGTTATTAGCTTGGACACTAGAGGATGCATGGTAGGGATTAGGAGTAGAAGGTCGTGAGTTCCTTCTACTTTCAACACAATCAAGTCTTCCACTAAAAGTGAAAATTTCACCCTTCATAGTCACCATTTCACTTCTCAAGGCATCAACATCACTCTTCAATTCTCTCCTCAAAGTATCATTACTATCCTCCACCTTTCGGGCAAAGACATCACTAGTACTCTTCATTTCTCGGCCCAAGGCATCAATCCGAGCCATCAAGGCTCCAATAACATCATTCCCCAAAGGTTGGGAAGTAGGTCCTTCGGATTCCATGTCAAATGTACCTAAAAGAACAAAAAAAACAGCAAGCAAACAACCTACAAAATGAGCAAACAAGTTAGTTCAAAAGCCTCACTTCACTCACACTCAACCTCACCTCACACTTGGCCTCACAAGTGTTGGAGAATCGGCAATACTTGGCAAGTTACTTGAGAGGCGAGAAGCTTTGGTCCGGAATCGATCTTTGTTTGAAATGACTCAAATAAAGTGATGCACGAACTTGAACCAACAAAATACTACGACTTAAAAATGAGAAAAGCACACAAAAACTGAAGACACGAAATAAACGAACTCTAGACTAATTACCAACCTAGTAGGTACTTATTAGTTTGCTAATTAGTGATAGAATTAACTTAAAAGAAACTAGAATAAAAAATTAGAAACTAGGAAATCTAATTTTAGGAGTCAAATTTGGTTGAGCACAAGTGATGACGTGGCACTACGTGGTTGGTTGTCACTTTTCGAAATTTCAAATTTCCTAAAACCTAATTTCGGCCAAACACCACTTTGGGATGAAGAGAGTTTCGGATTTTGAGGGGTAAGTAAGCAATTTAGGGTCCTTTCAAGTCTCAAATGGAAATGGAAATGCAATGCACTCTCTCTCTCCTCCCCCCCCCCCCCCTCCTTTGTACTTGCAAGTGTACTTTGTTGTTCCCGTGTCCCCTCCTCCTTTTGGAAGAATGGAATATTCTTTGAATATGCTTTTGGACCAACAACTTTTTCACTTCCTTTCTTCCCTCCTTTGTATCAAACAACACCTTTGAATATTCTTCTTCACTAAGATATGAAGATCAATGATGAACAAGATGAATATTCAAGTGTTGACCAAGTTTGACCAACAAGCAAATGAACTCCAAATCTAATTTTTTTTGTAGATCTAGGTTCCTTATGCTAAAACAAACTCAATCTACTAAAAATCAGCCACAAATCAAGTCACCAACACAAACCCAAAACGTCACCTTCTCCAAAAAGCTCCAAACAAGCCACAACAATGGTGTATCTAGCTCAAAATCAACCAAACTTCACTTTAAAAGTAGATCTAGACACTTTTAGTGTTAGAGAACAAGAATCTAACACTAGAAACTATCAAAACAAGCTAAAAATTAGTAGATCTAACTTCTAAATACGGATCTAACACAAGACAACACTAAACACCTTTTTTTTTTTTGTATTTTCGGATTTGACTTTTTTTTGTTGAGATTTTCTAAATAAGAACACTAAAATCAAGATTTAGTGATGTTGGAACAACCCTAACCAAGACTTTTGTGAAATTCAAGCATTACAGCTTGATAATTCATGAACAAGGAAGAAGAGATGAGTGAAATTGTAAACTTTATTCATCATCAAAATCACGTGTTACAATCTGATATTGTGCCTTATATATATGTCATGAAAGAGATACAAAAATATCTAATAACTACCTCCTTCTAGAATATTCTATTTGAAACCTCATTGCACCTAACTAATCATTTGTCTAACAACCTTCAACACTCTATACAGCTGACTCGGCAATATACTAACTAACTAAATGTCTACTCCTATCAGTGCTACACATTAGTGAAACAGGTAGTCACACATGTGTCTTTAAAACAGCTTTGTTACCAAATGATAGCCTAAAGGCTATGGACTAACGAAAATGGACTCACAAAACACAAAAACCAGCAAGCACATGAAGAGAAAACAACACAATAGAAGGAGATGAAGAAGAAGAATTGCATGAAATTAAAGATAAAAGATAGATAGAAAGACCCTTACTTCTACCAAATGATTAACAAAAGATGGTGTATCAAACCATCAATCACACCTCATCAATAGAAGTTCAAATCTTCCTCTTAGGTGACCCAAAGGACTCACACTTCCTCAAGCACACCTTTTTTGCAAATTTCCCAAGACAAGTGAAAAACCAATTTCAATGTTCAAGGGACCTAATTTCGGATTCTAGGGCTACACTAGAAGACTAAAGCTACAAATTAAGAGTAATGTTCAATATCATCAAAAGTCTAATGAAAATAGTATCTAAAGTGTCTATTCATACTATTACATAACAATGACTAAATTGCCCTTAATGAGGTTTAGGAAGAGGTGCCCTTGGAGTGTGGTCTTTTGAAGTGTAAAGACTACTATGCCCTTAATGAATAGGCGCCTATGTGATGTAGTGATCCCTCCTTCTCTTCAATTTGATCAAGGCTTTGAAAAGGCTCCAAAAGGGTCTTCAAGCACTTGCCAAATTTGAACTTGTACCTTCTACAAGACCTTGAAATCCTTCTGCTCCTTGTGCTTGTATCAGATGGCTCCTAGTAGCTCTCCCCCCCACCCCCCCAAGAACCGCACATGCGAGTTCCCTGGCATACGGCTCAAGTGGCGAAGGCCTTTTCCTTCACGCTTCGCTGTAGCCAAGCTTACTGCTAGCCTATCGGCTAGAGCCATGCCTCGACCACTAGTGCATCCAGGGCCCCGGCGCCCAGCTCAGCTGGAGAGGCCTAGCTTGATCTGAGAAGTGCTAATTCAATTCGGATACACTTCATTCAAGAGTACCACCGTCCTGGGAATCAATAAGAAAACAAGTGCTATTTTGAAATAAAAAAAAGTTTATGGATGAAGTAATCGGAATGACAAGTGATTCCGGTTGTAGAAAGCGGAAAAAGTCGAGTACTGTCGGTTACCTTTTGGATCAAAGCAGCGACAAACCGAGTATTAAGAATACAGGGGGAGAAGCAAAGCTTCGTAGACAGCTTCGCTATCTATCTATCTATCCATATACGTATCAACAAATGTGGTTCCAGGGATCGGTTGATTGCCCCTCACCAGCAGCTAGAGGAGGAGAAAGGAATGATGTCCCGGCCTGGAATGCTTCTACGATCCGGAAGTTCTCGCGAAGAGAATAAGATGCTGCTCCCCTTCCCTCTTTCCGCAATCCGGTTCTACTCGACTAAGCCCGTGCTCCTCCAAGGAGAGAGTTTACTTTACCCAACTCCCTTTTTGATACTAAGGCAGAAATCCCGCCCTTCAACAACAAAGAAAGAAATTGTGCAAGTAAAGAGAAAGATAGCTGGTCCTCTTGGGCGGCCAAGAATGTTATGTAAAAAGGACCAAGGTGCATTTTTTACCCTTAATGTTAGATCGGAGGTTTGTAATGGTTTTGTTTCTCATGGATTTCCCACTTACAATCTGCAGCTCTCTGCACCAATATGCCACCAGAAAGAATGTTGACATTTGCTTCTCAAGTGGTTAGTATACTACAGCGTTGTGTCTTACGCGGATTGTAAATGTAAAAGAAGCTAACTTGTGCATTGTATGTTGCTTGCAGGCAGGTATCGGGTGTAGGGCATTGGGAGCAAGAGCTGGTCTTCCCCATATAACGGACCCTCGTTTGAGACCCCTTTTAGTGAACGAGCCCCAAAACATGGCGACATTGTTATAGAACAAAACACAAGTCAAAGTTGTTGTCAACTTGGGATTTTTCTTTGTCTAGACATATATTCTGCTACATTTTGTAACATTTTATGTGTGAGATTTTGGCCATTGAGCAAAGACTTTCAAACTTTGTAGCAAAAAAATGAATTCTAATGTGAAAACAGCCTTTAGTGAATGGACATCTCAGAAATAACATAATTCTCCCTTAATTATGAGTTTCATAGCAACAGTTTCATAATTACATAATATAACAAGTTGTATTTTGTACTTTTGCAAACTGTTGCTACAAAAATACAAATACATATGATTTTTACTGTCCTTATGATCGATATGTATTTTGTATTTTTGCAAACTGTAGCTACAAAAATACAAATACATATGCTACAAAATGTAATTTGATAAAAATGTTGTTATTTTTTATAATTTTATACTTAAGTATGCTACTTTATGTATTTTTTTTTTAATTATTTATTATCTTGAACGAGAGATATAAACTTAACCTTTGTTATTGCACTATAAATAAAAATTGTTGGAATAAGTTTACCCCATCGCAATAATAAAAGTTGAGTTTTAAATTGGGTGAGATTTGAGTGATGACATTGTATCCATCATGGATGAACAATGAAGTTTTTGAGCTTTAAATTTTTAATGGGTTGGGTTCAAAGAGTTTAAATGTTTAGTAGATTTAATTGTCGCATAGGTGCCACATAAGAAAATTAAGGTGGAAATGAGGATTTAACGCAATAAGAATAAGTTTGTTTTTCTTTTCAGAGAAAAATGGCAAATATAACCCTAATTAGTTTGGATGAAAAAGGCACATATATTGAAGATATGAAATTTAACGTGTAGGGGTAAATATGGCCTTTTTGAGAGTACAAAGATAACTATGACTCTAAAGTTGAATAAAAGAGTGAATACGTTAAAAATATATGAAGAACTAATTTTTTTTATTTTTTTTTGTGAGAGTACCACGACAAATGTGACATTTTTCCTAGCTACAAATCAAGAAACTTGCACAACCAAGATACACAACTTTTGCAATAGCAAATCCTTTTTTATTTAATTTTTAAAAAATAATTCTTTGTTCCCAATTTTTTTTTTTTTTTTTCTGTCCACGCTCAAAATTTAGGTTGCTCTGACTTTTAAAAAATGTTGCCGCACCTGTGTCGTATTCTTCAAAAATATATTATATTTGAAGGATCCGACACGTACCCGTTGACATTTAAGAAAAGTCCTAGCAACATAGTCCAAAATAATGAATTAAAAAAAGGCTCTACCATTGTGATTATGTAGGTACATTAGTTGACAACAATTGCTGTACAAACTGAACTTATTGATCCTTTTAACCTTTATATCCTCTCATTACCGTTTCTTCTCCCATGAAAACTAAAAAGAAAAAATGCAAAGAAGGAACAGGTCCCCATCACAAATAGTTAGTTGCAAACTAGCAGCAGTAAGCCTTTTAATTGAACTTTATCACACAATGTATATGTTTATTAGTATATATATATATATATTCACTAATTTATGAGTCTCTTAACTATCCTAAATTAGATATTAAAATTAGCCAATTCTTTTTGAACCTTCCGACCCTCAATATACCCTAATTAGCCCTTTCCCACTTAATCCTTCCTTTCCAATATAACCATAAAATAATCTAGACATGAACAGTTCAAAAAAAGCCATTTGACACCCAATTTAGTCAAGGTGCTTCTCTATATATACATACTACCATCACTTGCTAATTGCTTCTTCGTCATTACACCCTTTTATTTGGTCGTCCTTTTAACTTCAATTGCTCACTGGCTAATAATTCAATAATTTGCCTATTTTTGTCCCAAACATATTCCACTTTCATGGCTACACAATCCTACATTTTCTATATGTCACCACAACATGTTCCCTTACCATTCTTGGATTCTACTTGACAACTCTCCTCAACTTTCTGCAGCTAAAATACCAAGGCAATAACAAACCTGATCCTTTTTCTACCCATCCTAAAACCATGAGAGTTTCCGTCACTTGTTTGCTCCTATACTGTTTAGCATACGGTGTTAAGCAGGGGTTTTCTAGTCATCCTATTTATAGAAAATTCTCTGACCTCGTACGCAATGTCATGGTTTTCTTTACTTCTCTTTCTTTGGATTCCATTGCTTCTGTTCTGTTCCCGGACTCCGTTTCCCATGTTGTGTTCTCCCTTCGTTTTCTGCTTTTCGGAGGAGAAATGTTGCATTGAATTTTCAAGAAAATGATGCAGCATTTTGAAGAGGGAGAAGAATGGCATTTTTGGAGGAGGAGGGATGGTGAACCTGCAGTTTGGAACTATGTGAGGAGGAGGATGAACATGGTGGGTTATCCAATGGAAGAGAGGTTTATTAGTCTCACTGTCTAATATACAGAGAAATTCCAGCTGTGTGGACTTCATTTGTACCATGCTTGTTTCCCATGTTGTTTTTGAGATTTCAATTGTTGTTGTAGTAGTAATATTAAGTTAGATGCATATCATGCTTGTCCTAGAAAATTATTGCCGGTATTGCAATTATCCTACACGATTGACACTTTTTTACTGACTGTGAATCATATGTAGATTGGTAATATGTTTTAAGGAAATCACCAATGTAACCTAATTTGAGGCCCAATGACAAAATTGAAGCTATGTGTGATGAGGATCCCACATTGGATCGGAACGAGATATTAGAATTTTTTATATGACTTGATCAATTCTGCTCTCTTTAAACTAGTTTTTGGATTACATTAGGTTCAATAGTCATTTAACAATGCTAAATAATAAGTCAACAAAGCACTACTACATATATAATTATATTACTGCATTAATTCTTTATTTTCCCTTTCCTTTCTTCTTATTAGTTGTTAGAAAAAAGGGATCCCTGGACCATGCTGTTGAAAACTAAAAACTTATCAAGTATCACAATTCACAAAAATTACAATATTATTCGAACAGTGAAAATGACAAAGAAAAGATCAGATAACACTCCATCCTGATCGAAATCCAGATCAAAAGGGAAGAATAATGCACGGTCTATCTGTATAATTCATGAATTTATGATAAAGTCAGTTGAATCGTTCGACAAGAAGTGTGTTATAAAGCAGCAACTGAGTGGCAGAGTATAAGATAGAACGTATATAGAAAAAGGGACAAAGTGAAGGTAAAAGAATCGATGAGAAAGATGCCAATGTGAGAGGAACAAATATGAAGCCAACAAATTCGACCATTTTAGCATAATTCAAAGGACCATTTAATCTTAGCTGAACATCGTAGGAAAAATAATATATGATGAAACTCGCGATGCCCAATACATCTTATTGTAGCATGTTAAATTATATTATCTTTAAAAAATTTAAGAGTAAATACATAATTACACCACTGATCTTGTCCGATATTTTCAAAATGACACCTAAACTTTAACATCGACCTATTACCCCACGATTCTTCTTTATTTCGTTGCAAACGCACCATTTTTCGCTGAATCTCAGTCACAACAAAGTGAGTGAAGACACGCGCCAATCAGGTGCTGCCACGTGTCAATTACGTTTAATTTCATATTTTTTAAAATAAAATTTTCCTTTTTATTTAATTTAACACCCTACCCACCCCCTCTTCCCCCTACCCCATCCAACACCTCTCCCCCCACCCCCTGCGTCAGCAGCTCCCCTCAACCCCCACCCCCATTCAGCACCCACACCCCCGTCAGCATCTCCCTCCTAACCCCCCAACCCCCTCCCACACTCCGTCAGCATGCATTTTCGTTCTTTTTTTTTTTGTTCAAATCACTTCAAAAAGTAGTTTTATGATTGAATTGAGTTTTAAAGATAGTTAAATGATATGATCTAACTGAAAAATGGAGCTTTAATGATATGATTTAAAAAAAAAAAGCTTCAATGGAGGAGCTTTAATGGTGACATTATGTTGAAGAGCTTTAATGGTATTGAAGAAGAAATGGTCGGTAGTTAAATGATATGATTTAATTGTAAAACGAAGCTTTAATGAATGATTTTTTTTTTAAAATAAAAGCCTCAATGGAAGCTTTAATGGTGAATTAAGTTGAAGCAAAAAAAGTGGGTGGGTTGGGGAAGGGGAGAGGGGTAGGGATAATTTTATAAAATAAATAAATATTTTTTTAAAAATAATATAAATTATATATCAATTATTTTACACGTGGCAGCTTTTGATTGGTCAAAAAAGTCAAATTTGAGCCCTTTCACGCGCCTGTGGCGTGTGTATACAAGCAGAGGGTTAAAATAGTGTATTTGCAACGGATTAAGTAAGAATCGTGGGGTAATAGGTCGAATTCAAAGTTTAGGTGTCTTTTTGAAAATCTCGGTCAACATCAGTGGGGTAATTATGTATTTACTCAAAATTTAACTATAAGACCCATAAAATTTTATGTCTAACTCAGCTCCTTAAGGCTTGATAAGAAAATTCAATACTTAGAAGAATTTTTGTTAAGTGTTCAACACTAGTCATATTTCAAGCCTCCGAACTTCGGGGATTTATTTGGCGACCTTTTCGACCTTCATTTTTTGATTTTCAAATTGCGTTGCGATGGGGAAAGACCCCAGTATGTCTTGGTCATATTTAGAACGCATTTTGGGCGTATTTTAGTGGATGAACTCGTTGGTTTGAAATGCTCCCGCATTCCGGGCGCATTTCAGGCCAAAATTTCAGGGTCAACTTCAAACGATCATAACTCCCTGTATATAATGAATTGGGAGGGATGCTATATATCAATGGAAATATCTTTGAGTCTTCTTTCCAATTCAATTAGTTTCATCCAAATCCAACGTCGGAGTAAACATTTATGATCAATATACTTCAGCATATCAAAACTGTCAATAGAGGGACAACTGCGTCTTTTGCCCCACCCTATATATATATATATATATATATATATATATATATACAAAATCACAGTATTAAGGCTCATTTGGACCAAAATATATCCCTTTTCATCATTTTCTCTCAAGAACAAGAGAAAGGGTTTCAATTTGAAGACCCAAGTTCAAAGGATTTCACCTTTAATCATCAAGAATCTTCCATCTAAGGTATGTGTAGTGTTCATCCATGAATTTCTTTCATCCATGGAGCTCAAGAATCAAGTTTTAAATCATGTATTATGAATACTTGGTTGTGGTATGATTATGTTCATGTTGTATGGTTTCAAGTTGGGATCTTTATGTATTTTCATGAAGCTATGTTAGTATGTAAGTTGAAATCTATGAAATTAGTTGTTTATGATATCTATACTGTTGGATGTTGATAATCAAGTTGTTGATGTTGAATGATTCCCAAGTTGGAATCTTTATGTGTTATTATGAATCTATGACACCATGTGAGTTGAAAACATGTAAAACTTGGTTGTTCATGATGTAAAATCTTATGGTTTCACCTATGCCTAAATTGTGCATGCAAGGTGTTCGATGAAATGCCTAGAATAATAATAATAATAATCATGTTTTCATGACTTAAGAGTACCAAGTAACAAGTCCATGCTCTATGCTTTATGATTCTACATGAATTCCACGTTATTAATATTGTAGTTGTGATATGTAGTGAACATGATGTTGAAGTTAAGAAAGTACTTCCACGTTGAATGTATCCCCTCCCACGTATGAAATGTTGAGAACCATGTGTAGTATTGAATCACCTACTTATGATATTGTGAATTGTGGACTTTATTCCTATGAACAAGTAAGTCATGTGTGTCAGTTTCCTTCCATTGAGTCCTGGAGGTACTTGTATCCAAAAAATATAACTGTGTGCCTAGAGCCATGTCATGTTGTCATGATATCTTCAGTCCAGCCATGTTCCATAGAATTCAGTCAGTCATGTGACTCAGGAAGTCTCAGAAATCTCATGATCTCAGTCAGTGTCAGATATCAGTAGCATTCCGTCAATCAACGGAATCCAGTAAACTTAGATCATGTACAGTTTAGTCAATCATGTTCAGTCTCTTCAGATGGGAGTAGAAGTTATCACCTAGTGAACCCAAGGATGGGCACTCACCTGCTTCAGATGGGGGTGTGATTCCTAAAAGCAATCCTTGCGTTCCAGAACTATGTAGCCAGCATACGTTGAGACATCAACACTGCCAGCTTGAGGGTTGATGAGGCAGACATCCGCCATTCTCTTTTGGGGACACTGCCAGATTTGAGGGTCAATCACAACTTGTCTTTACCTGTGGCACGGTATTGACACTCTTCCAATCAGGGAAAGGATTGGACCCCAGTTCAGCTATATTAACATACATAGGGCATGTCGGTTAAGCTACTACTTCCCACAATTTCAGTCTCAGCATCAGTAAAAGAACTCAGATAGTTCTTCAGACTTCAGGACTGTCAGATACAGTCAATACAAATACAGTACGAAACTCAGCTAGTTCCATTAGAATCAGGACTGTCAGACACAGTCACCCATGTTATATCAGTTATCAGTACCATGTCAAATCAGATTCAGTATTCATGTATCACGATATCAGTCTCAGTCTCATAATTTTGCATGTACTCTCACATTCATATTAGTCAGTTATTTAGCATTGTTCATGAATGTAACCCATTGCATATAGCCTATCTCACTCGTATACTCAATATTCTCAATTGTACTGACGTATTTGCGCTATGGTGCTTTCTTTTATATTACACCATAGGTTCCGAGACACGAGATCCATAGCAACAGTAGTTGATCAGTTTCAGCTTTCAGTGTCAGTGGTGAGCCCTCATCATGCGAGGACATGTTATTTTGTTTCATCGTTGCAGTACTCGGTTTTATTTAGTTATCGTAGTTGGTTGGGGACATGTCCCATCAATTCTCTTTTCAGACAGTTAGAGGCTTTCTAGACTATCATATTTTCAGATAGTATTTCAGGTTGTTTTTGGGTATTTATACCCCACCAAATGTTTGATATTCAGTTTGAACCTTATGGCCTATTAGCCTTTGTTCCGCATTTTGTTTTTTTGTATATATATATATATATATATATATATATTATGCAGTGTACAGGTACAGATATCAGTCTGGGTTAGCTTGTGATCTCTCGGGGTCATGAGCACCGTGTAGCATTTCGGTTCAAAAAATCGGAGCGTTACATTAACTATTCATATTATTTCATAATGAAATGTGAAAAAAATATTCTGCCCCCTACCCCTACTCCTACCCTACTCCACCTTCACCACCCTCCCTACCTAATTTTATATATATGAAGTACAAGATAATGAAGGATCCGTTTACGGGCCTAATATTACAATATAGATATTTACTCATGTTCTTAAAAATAAATAATTATCAATATGATCAGGTAAACATGATAGAAAATGATAATGAACATTACCCTTTATAGTAGATTGATTTTTTTCTTTTTTTCTTTCTTTTTTTTTTGGGGGGGGGGGGGGGGGGAGAGTAGGGTTAATATAAAATTAAGAAATAACTTATAACTTAGTTAAGTTGCAATAACTAACATTAAATGACCAACATAGGTTGTGGTGCAGTGGATGAGACTGCTCTAGTTTTAACCAGAGGTCGAGGATTCGGCCCTGAGTATGGAGAAAACTCTGTTGGGAGCGCTGTCATCTTAATGGCCCCTGCAGCGCGCGATTCAGATTAGTCGGGGCTCCAATGCGGACACCGAACACCGGATGGGAAACAAAAAAAAAATTAGCATTAAATGATTATGTAATATAATTTTAGACATAAACATTAAATTAAATAACAAATTTTAAGTGCAAATTTTATATATTGGATATACAATATGTCACAGCCTTTAATTATCTGAATTAACCTGAAAAAATAGTAAATCTTAAGCATGTTTCAATCGAGATGGATGTATTCAATTAAAGAATATGACATGTTTAATTTAATTAACTTAACAACCTAATAAATATTTATGAATACACACATTTTACTTTTGTCAAATTTGAATAAAATATGTTATAATTTTTAATTTTTTTATAACTTATTTGTCTAGATTTAGTTGATAAAAACTTTAATAAATTTTCTTTGATGTATGATTTATATTATATATAAAATAAGCTTTTAATTTATTTTTTTTGTTGCTCAAATAGCAAAAAATAATTTTGTTATATTTGTCTATGAACATACAAATTTTAGAAAATCAAATTTGTCATTTAGTATGTTCTTGAAATTTATTAATATTTTTTTAAAAAAAGAAGAAGATAATTTGTACAAAAAGAAATTATTCTCACTTTCTTATTGGAGACAAAAGAATAGTATTAATCTTAAATCTGCTGGTGAACGAGTCCACTATTACAACATAGATATTCAATCATGTTCTTAAAAATAAATAAATTGTCAATATTTTCAGGTAAACATGATAGACAATGATATTGAACATTACACTTTGCAGTAGATTATTTTTTTTTGTTTTTATATAAAATTAAATAATAATTTATAACTTAGTTAAGTTGCCACAACTAATACATCAAATGATTACATAATATAATTTCAGACACAAATGTTGAATTAAATAACAAACTTTAAGTGCAAATTTTATATATTGAATATACACATGTCATATCCTTTAATTTATGAATTATCCTTAAAAAAGTAGTTAACCTCAAGCATGTTTTAGTTGAGATGGATATGTTTTATTGAAAAAATGGCATGTTTTATTTGGTTAATTTAACTATCTAATAAATGTTTATGAATACACATATTTTGTTTTTTCAAATTTGAATAAAAATATATTAATATTTATATTTCTTTATTGCTCTATTAAATAATTTACTATAACCAAATGTGCAAAAAAAAAATTTAACTCATACTTGTCTGTGGACATAATTGTATAACTTCTTATAATCCATATATGAACTTATGCATCTGTCGGTTTAAGGCTGATTATTCTCTGTAATTAGATAGTACACTTCAACCTAATAATTAGGTGTTTTTGACTGACAAACACATTGTTTTGATGTGGTTCTATTTTAGATCTTCAACGTATTTATCATGATTCATTTAAGCTTGTATAAACCTGATATTCATTTTCTTTCCTACTTCAACAAAAATAGACCAGATCACTAGCACACTGAAAGTGCTTCCAAAAGATAACATCACATATAATTAATTGACAATAAAAAAAATGCTTTCTAAATAGCCATTTTGTAGCTTTATGCGGAAATGTAATCAAATTCACAATTCTGAAAATCGCATAAAACCTCCAACTATTCGAAAAGCAATTTAAAAAATCACATAAAAACCCCAACTATTCGATCGAAAAACATAGATTCATAATCTAAAATGCAGTTCTAAAATAAGAGCAAGAAAGTCGAAAAGCATAGAAACGCAGTTTTAAGACAAGACAACAACATCCTCAACTACCCATTTACAATCTTCACATTTTGGGGAAATTAAAGGAGACCCAAAAAATTCATATATTTACATTCTATTATATACATAAATAGAAAAAAATCAGAACTTGCAACCTTACTTGAAATGAAAGAGATGACGTATTTAGAATTTGGACGAGAGAGCTTTGAGTTGAGCATCGAGAGAGGGACTGATTTTGAGAAAGGGGAGTTTTAATCGAGAGAGGGTCGGATGGAAGTTTTGAGAGAGTTGCTTTTGTTTTTTTTTTTACTTTTTTCAATATAATAATAAATACCATTAAAAAAGAAAATAAATATTTTAATTTCATGCTTCATATAATATAGATAGATAATTATTCTTAATAGTAATAAATATTAATTTATTAAAATAATAGCGACCTCACGAGGTTACAATGTTTAAAATTTTATTAATTTATTTTATATTTTATAATTTATTTTTAAATAATTTTAATTATTTTGATGCTAACTTTTCTCGCATTTTATTTTCGAACTCTTGAAGTTTCTATTATTATGTGGCAGAATTTTTTTATCGTTTATAGACTTCATGAGGTCTCTTTATTTTGAAACAAATTAAAAAAATAAATTGAGGGTATAAGCGACCTCACGAGGTCTCTTATTTTCAACCTATTTTTGAGGTCTCTTATTTTATGTCTCTTTTTACTACTTTTTTAGTAGTGGGATAAGTAAAGTTATTTCATGTAGTGTCGTGTGAAATTAATATTTTTATGAAAGGGTTCAAAAATGCACATATGAATTAGCCGAAGAGGTTCAACATCTAATCTCTCTCTCTCTCTCTATATATATATATAATATTAAAAGTGTGAAGACCTTAGAAAAGTGATTTGAACTTTTTGTCCTTCATTAAAACCTTCGCTTTAGACAAAATCATCATTTTACTATATATTTTAATACTTTAAGAATAAAAATTTTAAATTATATATAAAAATTTTCCTTATTTAAATTGTGTAACTAAAATTTAGGAGCTCGAAACTAATTATAATTTTACCTTTTATTAATTCTTTTAAAACACATGAATTATATAGTATTAACTTCATAATACACATCTACTTCTTCGGAGGTAGCGATATGAATTGCATATATTTTACCTTCCACAGATCCCACTTGGTGGGAATACACTGGGTTTGTTGTTGTTGTTGTTGTAACTTCATAATACACGTATGTTTTACTTATTTTTTTTCAATTATTCCATCATCATATTTATCATATTTAAAATAAAAGAGTCCTAAAATATATGATAAAAGAAAAAAATATATTTTGTCAAAAAATTAAAATGTTCTCAAATATATTCAACATATTTTTGTTGTTCTTCAATTATATCACATGTTGAAAGATTGCAGCGTTACCAATTTTTGAGCTGAGAGCCTCTTGAAAATAATCTTTCTATACTACAAAGATAATGATAAGGTATGTATTCTTTCCTACATAGACTCCACATATGAGATTCTATTAAAAATCATCTTAAAATTGAATGTATAATTGTTTGAATCATAATTTTATGAGTTTATCGAAGGTCTACCAAAAACAATCTCTCTATCCTAAAACAAATAGTGATAAGGAATGCATTCTATCCTCCACAGACTATACATATGAGATTATATTGAAAAATTTTCTTTTATCACTTAGGAGCCGTGTGAGATGAAAGTCTCATGCACGATTTTGAATGAGAGAAAAAAGTGAGGAATCCTCTTTTTGAACTTTTTGTCCTTCGTTAAAAGTCTTTGCTTTAGACAAAATTATCTTTTCACTATTTTTTTTCAAATATTTAAGAGTTAAAAATTAATTAAATATATTAATGGTAAAATCTTACCTTATTATGAGTCATCAGAATTAATAACAACTAATATTTTTTTCATAGTTTAAGAATTTTAAATCAACTAAATTTGATTTTAAGAAGATTTGAAAAGTCTATAAATCTAGATCTACATCTACAATATATTAAATCATTAACCACCTGAAACTTCTGGTGGTATATATATATGTGCTTAAAATAAAATATATGTGTTAAACTTTTTGCACTTCATTAAAAACCTTTGTATTAGATAAAATTGTCGAATTTTAAATAATCAAAAGTTACACGTGCGAGGCACGTGTGGCTAAATTAGTATATATATATAAATAATTTTAGTCATATATAAATAGTGTAATTTTTCGTCCAACGGATTCGGAGTATGTGCTAGTTCCATCCTGATTCAATGTATTGAGATCTAATATTATAGAAATGATAGATAAATAATTTTAAGACTAATTAATATCCCATACCAAATACATGATAATATGAATAATGAACACTACATTTTATTGTGAAATTATTATTTCTCGTATCAAATGACTTCTAATGTTTTATGTTCCATTAAACACTTAAATAATCGTTAATCATTTTTTGTTTCGAAAACATTGGGAAAAACATGTGGAAGAATAATAACAATGCAAGTCTAGAGGAGTACTCTAATGTGTGTTCGATTTTTAAACTCATTTAGTACGTACTTTATTTTAGTGACTAATATATATGGAGAATTCTTACCGTTTATTCGATTGTGATTCCATCAAGAGCAGCTATACGGCTATCCAGGGTTTAAGTTAAATCTATGTTGTTTATATATATTTAATCTCTTGATCCGTTGGATATATGAAGTTGTTAACATTCTAATTAATTTAATTGACTTTGTGCTTAGTACTCCCTCGGTTCACTTTTACTTGTCACTAATTTTCTAATTGAATTTCTACTTTTATATATTTGTCATTTTTGACATAACAAGAGATCAGACAACTTCTTTTTTTCATATTATACCCTTTACATTCATTGCTTTTTTTCTAAATTAAAAACTAGAATAAATGTACACAATAACGTAACGTATTAGGCGAAGTATTCCGGGATAAAGTTGATGGTTAACGACCTTAATGAGAAATCAGTTACCGTGGGTAACACTAAATATGTTGTTTTACAAACGTCCCATATATAGTTCAAGAGTTTTTAACCTTACCCAAGATTGATAATTGTAACTCATTGTTTGAATGCCTCTGATCATCACTATTCATTCAATTCAAATGTTGATTTTGTCCATAAAGTGCCACACATAGAATAGAGTAGAGGGAGGCCTATCTAGCAAAAATCCTATAGATTACTCAAAAACGTTGACATGCAAGTCCTTGGACTAAACGGTTAAGATCATGAATATTCCTTTTTACTGGACAATTTAACACAACTCATTTTATTTAGTTAAGCAGCTTTTTCTCCTAATGAGATGATTTATTTATTTTGTAGATTTAATAATTGTGGAGGTACTGGTAGGCTCACTCAACTCACAAAAATTGTAAACAACAACGATGACATACAAAGGGAGTTGGATAATGGTCAAAGGGTAAGGTAAGTGGTCCACTTACCTTGTAAGGTAAAACCGTGTGCCTGCCTTATACTTTATCATTACCTGACGACGTTAACTTTTTTGTGGACAAGGCAAACACCTTCGTTTGCATTGTCTGTTTTGAAATATTTTCATTTTGATATGCCGCTTCAAAATTTTGGATGAAAAAAACTTGCCCTTCAGGCTCCAAACTCAAATTAAATGCATGATCATGACCAAAATTTGAGATCTTTTTCTACAAAAATATATTTGTGTGATTGCGTTCAGGTCTTTTACAATTTGAATAGAAGTAAATGATCTTTTACAATATAGTTTGACTTTTGAGAATCTCGTAATATTCTTATCAGGTTACTACTTAATGATTATTAGAAAGACGGTGATGGAGTCATCACTATCCTACACGACACTTCCTTACTGAAAAATGACATTGTGAATCATATGTAGATCGATAATACGTTTTGAGGAAATCACCAACGCAACTTAATTAATGAAGATCCCACATCTAATCGGGACAAGTCGACAAGATCTTAGAATTTCTTATGACTTGATCAATTCTTCCCTATTTAAACTTAGTTTTTTGGATTAGATTAGGCTCAATAGCCATTTAACAATGCCAAATAAGTAAACAAAGCACTACTACATATACGTACGTACAAATGTAAATACTGCATTATTTCTTTACTGTCCCTTCCTTTTCTTCTTAGTTACATTGTTAGAACAAAAGGGATCCATGGACCATGCTGTTGAAAATTAAAAACTTATCAAGTATCACAATTCATAAAAAATACAATATTATTCGAACAGTGAAAATGACAAAGAAAAGATCAAATAACACTCGATCTTGATCGGAATCAAAATAATCAAATTAAAAGGGAAGAATAACACATGATCTGTCTATATAATTCATGAATTTATGATAAAGTCACTTCAATCATTCGACGAGCAGTGTGTTATAAACCAGCAACTGAGTTGCAGAATATAAGATAGAAACTATATAGAAAAGAAAACAAAGTGAAGGTAAAAGAATCGATGAGAAAGATGCCAATGTGAGAGGACCAAATATAGAGACAACAAATTGAACCATTCTAGCGTAATTCGAAGGACTATGGTTCGAAAAAACATTTAATCTTAGCTGAACATCGTAGGAAAAATAATATATGATTAAACTCGCGATGCCCAAATACATCTTTCTGGGATGAAGTTCAAATGGAGACGTATCAGTGCCTTGGTACATGAGCTGTAGAAGCTCAACCATAGCTGGGAAAATGAAAGTGATTAGTACGTTTGCGCACTGAGAAAAATAAGGTGAACTTTTGAAACCTCTACTAGTGGCGAAGCGATCATAAAAGATGTGTTGCTCGTGGTGAGAATAATAGTTAATAAAGGTCATGCAATATGTATGTGAAATAATTTGTTGCTCATTGGAATAATGACAACTGCGAGAAATATTTTTCTTTCAATAGCCTCAGCCATTACTTAATTATAGGAACAAAATTTCAAACAATAACTTTATTGCAAGATTTTCAGGTATTAACGTATCATTAGTTATATAGGTAATGTGCTATAATTAAATAATATATGCACAACAAGTTCAATGAAGGTTCATAGCTACTCACGTATGCCTAATTTCCTAATTAACTCACACGTGTTTAAATACCTAATTAAGTAAGTACTATTACAAAAGAATCTTGCTCTCTCATAGAAGATTGCTTGCATCATTCAGCATTTCAGCTAAGCATAGAATCAAGTCGTTGTTTAAGCTTATCATCGTTGAAGACATATACATGACGTTGTACGCCAATTACTTTCTTCTGTGTTAACTTGTTAATTTTCGACTTGTCACGTCCTATAATAATAATAATAATAATAAGTATAATAACTTTTTATATCAAACTCAATTATTATAAGTTATTAAAAGTGTTGAAAAATAAATAATAATACTTAATGATAAAGATATAATAGGTCTAAACTAATAAAATTTTGTCTTCACTTTTAAGGTCAACAAGTAAAAATGAATAGAAAATTTTAATTTATTCGTCAAGTTTTCGATAATTTTGAGATTTTTCTTAGGAGAACATGATTGATATCTCCCAAGCCAATGTAATTTTGGGTCAACGACCAATAAAATTTAAAGTTTTAAACTCTCCCATAAAAGTCAAGAAACACGGCTACTTATAGTTACTCCACATATTTTTGGGTCTAATACACCATACTTTTTGAAAATTAAAAATATTAACAAGTATATATTTCTAGTCAATCATATTACAAGATTTTCCAACGGTGAAAATGGAACCCAAAAAAAAGTAGGAGAAATGAAATTAAATACTAGCAGAGTAATCTCACGTTTGAGCCTGAGTTATTAAATTTTATAGAATTCGTATTTACAATATGACTAGTTTCGCTCCGTACAGTAACTCTTTATTAAAGAAGCATAGTTAATCAAATAGGAAGCATACTGCTACGTGGTCTGTCTGCGGAGTAACGCATGAATTTATGATATACCCGATATAATCGTTCTTCCAGTTTGCAATTTAGCAATTGAGTTGCAGAGTATGCGATAGAAATGACATAAATAATGGGGCATAGTGAAGGGAAAAGAAGTGATGAGTAAGATGCAAATGTGAGAGAACCAAATACAGTGCCAATAATTTTAGCGTAATTTGGGGGTTGACGATGATGGGTTGAAGTAGAAATATTTAATCTTAGCTGAGCATCGCAGGAGAAACAGCAAATGAGGAAACCTGCAATAGCCAAATACATCTTTATAGGGTGGAGTTCAAAGGGGGACTTATTACTGGCTTGGTACATGAGCTGTAGAAGCTCAACCATAGCTGGGAAAATGAAAGCAATTAATATGTTTTTGTGTTGTGAAGAAGAAGGAGGCGATGCGAAGAAAATGTACTGATCTTGACGTGAACATGTACAGTTAATAATGGTGAAAGAGAATTGATGATGATGATGGTTATTGGAGTTTTGGTAACTGCTCCAAGAAACTCTTGTACTTCTTTCTACTGCATTCGCCATTGAAATTTGAAGGAAGAGGGAGACGTGAGAGTTGTATTTATATATATTAAGCATCAATCACTATCTGGAGTCGGTTGATTATTTTTCTGAAAAATCGGCTGATTAGCAACTTTTCTCTACGAGTCAATTATACGCTGCTTCTTTTGCTTGGAAAAAACTATAGTTATTTAGAGGTAGTTTGGCATGAGATATGGGATAAGTAAAGTTATTTCATGTAGTGTAGTGCGAAATCAAGATTTTTATGAAAGGGTTCAAAAGTGCATATACGAATTAGTTGAAGGAGGTTCAACATCTACTATACATGTGTATAAAAAATAATTCTAGTTATATATAATTAGTGTAATTTTTCGCCCAACGAATTCGGAGTATGTGCTAGTTCCATCCCTGATTCAGTGTATTGAGATCTAATATTATAGAAATGATGGATAAATAATTTTGAGACTAATTAATATTCTATACCAAATACATGATAATATGAACAACGAACACTACAATTTATTTAGAAATTATTATTTCTTATCTCTTGTATCAAATGACTTCTAATGTTTTATGTTCCATCAAAACACTTAAATTATCGAAAAATCATTTTTTATTTCGAAAACATTGGGAAAAACATGTGGAAGAATAATTTTTTTTTTTTTACTATAAGACAGCCGTGAGACCACCTCAGACCTGTTGCCAGGTCCGAGAACGATCATTTACTGCTCCACAAGCTCGACGAGCCATAGGTGGCTGTTAATCACGCTCTAGTCACACAGCCTTGCTTCATCAGCCAGACTTGATTTCCTGTCTCCTTAGAAGACAAGGATACAGTGGTACGAGCCTATATAACAGATCCTGTTCAAGTAAGGTCGTACATGTGGAAGAATAATAACTATGCAAAGGAGTACTCTAATGTGTGTTCGATTTTTAAACTCTTTTGGCATCCATTCCTTTTCCTTGCTTGCCTCTGTTGATTAGACCTTCTGATCCTAGTCCTATTCCTTTTTCTTCATTCTTAACGTCTCTTAGTCTTTTATTTTAGCCTGCAGCCCTGCCTTGTGAAGATCTCTCGAGTGTCTACGGCTTCTTCTTCTCTTCTTTTTCTTCTTCCACGAAGATTCAGACAAAATCGCGCTAAGATGGAACTGAACAAGATTTGGTGAACGAATACAAAGGCCAAAGGCTTTATTATTGAGAAAGTAATAGAAGGCTATTCAGTAGCCATCATATCGCAGGTTTCATTACTTTTCCCCAATTCCGTCGTACCAAGCCAACACGATGAGGTTCCCCTTCCTTGATCAAGGTTTGCATTTAGCTGAGGTAGAAGTTCGTTAGCAAGTGAAAAGTCAAAAAGGGGGTCATTCTCTTCTAATTGAACTCCCCTCCCCCCCCCCTCGGCTTACTCCCCTTTTGGTCGGAATGCCTATTAGTCTTCTTAGTGGTCTCGTATACACGTCGCTTTTTATCAGCCTTCTAATACTTCCGGACTTCCTTTATCTTTTAGGTGGATTCAGTCTTAGCAGAAGGAGCACATTCTCACCCCTTACTCAATATAGGGTCACTACTCTATTCCCGAATCGTATGCTAATCCACTATTTTTCTAGTGACTTGGCTTTGGGGTGGGTTCTCCGTGGACAATGCCATGAAGGTTTTGGGATATGTGACCAGATGCTTCCTCCAGATCTAACGTCTCTATCAGTTAAATTCTCTTTTCTTCATCAGATTGATACTCTTTAACCTGTACGGGGGTAGGGGCGGATGTAGCCAAGTGGATCAAGGCAGTGGATTGTGAATCCACCACGCCCAGGTGCAATCCTTGTCGTTCTCCCATCAATAAATGACCCATTTGCTTCGGAGACACAAGATAAACCTAGAAAATATTTTTTTCTGCAAGTCATCTCGAGGCTTTCAAACACAGCTATATTATTCTCTCAAGATTCAATACTAATTAATATCCCATACCAAACACATGGTAACATGAACAACAAACAGTATGAGATTATTATTTCTTACTCCTTATATCAAATGGCTCCTTGTAGTAACCTAAACTTTTAGTAACAAGTAACACAGGTGAATTTTATTGAAACGAAAGCAAAGATGAAGGATACTAACTGATATAGTTACTACTGCTAGAAGAAGAGGGTAAAGATGAGAAAGGTTATAGAGAGAAAGAGAGGCGAGGACATGAGAATATGCTGCAACATAATACGATGATGCCCTACGTCTATCCTAGATACTGCATAATATACACGTGTCTCATCCCGGTTGCCATATATAATCCTTTAAAAGCCTATTGATGTGTTTCTGCCTATTGTTCCAACGTGGCTGCTTCTCAGGCCCAATTTCTTTAGTTTGAACGGTTAGCCCATTTACTTAGTTGTCTAATATTGGTTCACTGGTTGGGTTCATAACATTACTCCCTCCTGAAAGGAGAACCTTGTCCTCAAGGTTCTGAGTTTGATTGGGTTGTCCTCTACAGCGTTTGAGCAACGAAATATGAAACACCAAATGAATGCGAGCCTCCTCGGGTAGCTGGAGTTTATATGCCACCAGCCCAATTCGCTTGAGCACCTTGTATGGGCCAAAGTATTTCCTGCTTAGTTTATGTTGTTGGTTGCTTCGTAAGGATTGTTGTTTATATGGTTGCAACTTCACAAAGACCCAGTCACCTTCTTCCAAATGATCCTCAATTCGACCCTTATCAGCGTACTCTTTCATTCGATCTTGTACCTTGGAGAGATTGAGCTTCAATAGATCCAAAACTTCATCTCGATGCAACATGTACTGCTCAACGAGATCATCGGAAGCATTGCCAAGAATGTATCGAGCTATGTTAGTAGGTTCTCTCCCATATAAATCTTGAAAAGGTGTCAACCCAGTTGATGTATGAAGTGCTGTATTATACCAAAATTCAGCCCATGACAACATAGATACCCATTCATGAGGGCTATCGGCTACAACGCATCGCAAGTACTGCTCAACATATTTGTTCAACGCCTCATATTGTCCATCATTCTGCGGGTGATACGCCGTACTTATGGCCAAAACAGTCCCTTGTAATCTATTTATCTCTTTCCAAAAAGTATGCAAGAAACGAGGGTAACAATTAGTTATGATTGTTCGCGGTGGGCCGTGAAGCTTAATCACATGAATAACAAAAACTGCAGCCACAGTTTGAGCATTAAAAGTTGCTGGGAGAGGAATAAAATGTCCATACTTGGACAGTCTATCGACCACAGTTATGATGGTAGCTTTCCCTTTAGAGCTCGGCAAACAAGTAAGCAATTGGATCTCCCTTCTGTGAAAGAATAGCGCCAATACCAACACCTGAAGCATCAGTTTCCACGTGAAAGTCATCATCAAAGTTGGGCAAGGCCAAGACAGGGGTGGAACTAAGTCGAACTTTTAATTCTTCAAAAACTTGTTGGGTTTGAGCAGTCTACAGGAAGGCTTCTGTTCGTAGTAAATCAAACAAAGGACAAGCAATAATCGCAAAGTGATGAATGAATCGTCTGTAGTACCCGGGGAGGCCCAAAAAACTATGTACCTTTTTCACTGTCTTTGGTGCAGCCCACTGTTTAATAGTGGAAATTTTTGAAGAATCCACTGCCAGTCCATCGAGGGAGATCACATTGCCTAAATAATCAATCGTTCTCTTCCCAAATTATCATTTACTACGTTTAGCAACCAATTGATGTTGTTGGAGCAATTTGAAAACCAATTCTAGATGTTCCAAGTGTATCAACCACGACGTACTATAAATAAGAATATCATCGAAGAATACCAACACAAACTTGCTAAGATATGGGCAAAATACGTCATTCATGGTCGCTTGAAAGGTGGAAGGGGCATTAGTTAAACCAAATGGCATGACCAAGAACTCATAATGGCCGTCATGGGTCCTGAACGCAGTCTTCGGTACATCAACAAGACGAACTCTGATTTCATGATAGCCAGACAGTAAGTCCAACTTGGAGAAAAATTGAGTCCCATACAGTTCATCAAATAATTAATCAATAGAAGGAATCAGAAACCTATCTCGCACAGTGATGGCATTGAGAGCTCGATAATCGACACAAAAATGCCAAGAGCCATCTTTCTTGCGAACTAATAACATAGGTGATGAAAAGGGACTTGTACTAGGCTAGATAATTCCATCCCTTAACATATCTAAAACTAATTGCTCCATAATTTGTTTTTGAAAATATGGATAATGATAGGGCTTAATATTAACAGGCCCAACATTGGGAGTGATGTGAATGACATGATCCGTAGCCCAAACAGGAAGTGCCCTCGTGCACCAGGAAAAGTCATAAATATGAAGTAATTGCATCGATGGCCGAATAGCGGCGTAGTGTTTTCAACTGAGCCTGTAGAAGATCGTCCGGTGATTCACCTACCCATTGTACCTGCTTGATGTCCAAATAGAATTCCATATGACGTTTAGATTGGTCAGTAAGAACATGTCCTAGAGTATCCAGCCAAGCCTGGAAGTCCAATATATGCAAGTCCATAGCGAGGTTAGTCCCTTGGACTGATAATCGTATATCTCGAATCACCCATTCACACCGGAGACGTTGTCCATTACCTACAACTACCACAAAATTAGTAATGGGTGTAACCATAAGGTTTAGGAACTTAACAGCTCGAATTTGAATGAAATTATGTGTACTTCCCCCATCAACCAAAATAGTGATTGGAGACCCCTGCATGTGCCCTTTAAAATGTAAAATACTAGGAAAATGGCCTCCAGCCAAGGCATGGTATGAAACTGTGGATTGAGTTTGCAATTCCAAGCCTTGGAGCTCCTCAGTTAACAATTCTTCCACGATGGTATCGTCTAATGCCGGACTTAGAGGGTCTGAATCATCTTCGAGTAGAAGGATTTGAGGCAGATTTGGGCACCGATGATTAGCCACATATTTCTCATCACAATAATAACACAATCCTTTTTCACGACGTTGTTTCATATCAACCGAAGACAAACGTTTGATAGGAAACTTAGCAGAGGGAACACCCGTGTTTCTAGAGGGTACTAGAGATCGAGACTGAGGATTTGGTAGTAGAGGTTGGGTCCTATAAAAAGCTGGTTGCATTGGCCCTTTTTCTAGATTAAGACGCTGCTCATGGGTATGGGCCAAGGAAATAGCCTAATCGAGAGTGTTGGGTTTATGAACTAACACATTAGTTTTGATATCCAAACGAAGCCCAGATACAAATAACTTGACCATCAAGGTGTCTGGTATATCCTCAGTCTCATTAGCGATAGCTTCAAACGTAGCCTGATGGTCAGCGACGGTGGAAGTTTGATGAAGTTTCGCTAGCCGGCCTTCTAGATCCTCCAATTCCCTTTTTGAAATCGAATAAGTAGCTTAGAAGCAAAATATGGCCAATCAACCAACTGCTTGTTTCCGAAGAGCCAGCGATACCATTCAAGAGCGGTCTCATCCAAATAAAAAGAAGCCAGAGATAATTGTTACTCTGAGAGAATAGAGTAAAAAGTAAAATACCATTCAACTTGAAATACCCAGGCATCCGGGTGTTCACCAGAAAACCTACTCAGCTTCACAGATACTGGTTTGTGTCGGAGCATAACTGGGTTACCGCTGTCGATGTGGGAAGACAGAACAACTTCAACCGAATTCGAGCGAGACGATTCTACCGATGGAGCTTTTAATTGAGAACCAATCGACGACACTTGATTAAGAACTTCTTGCATCAATTTTTGTTGACCGTCTACTGCCAATCGAAGTTCTGACATCTCTCGGGCCATGCCTGTTTGTGCCTCTTCAAGTTGCTTGAGTCGAGTATCCACCATTGGAATACAACAATGAAAGCACCAATGTAGTAACCTGAACTTTCAGTAATAAGTAACACAGGTGAATTTTATTGAAACGAAAGCAAAGATGAAGGATACTAATTGATATAGTTACTACTGATAGAAGAAGAGGGTAAAGATGAGAAAGATTATAGAGAGAAAAAGAGGCGAGGACAAGAGAATATGATGCAACATAATACGATGATGCCCTACGTCTATCCTAGATACTGCATAATATACACGTGCCTCATCCCGGTTGCCATATATAATCCTTCAAAAGCCTATTGTCATGTTTCTGCCTATTGCTCCTACATGGATGCTTCTCAGGCCCAATTTCTTTAGTTTGAACGGCTAGCCCATTTATTTCGTTGTCTAATATTGATTCACTGGTTGGGTTCATAACACTCCTAGTGTTTTTTTCCTTAAAAACACTTCATTCATTTTTTACCATTTTTTGTTTGGAAAACACGGGAGAAACATTGGGGAAAAAATGTGGAAGAATAATAACAATTAATGCATGCAAGTCTAGAGGAGTACTCTAATGTGTGTTTGATTTTTAAACTCATTTAGTACTTCTTATTTTTTTTGACTAATATATATGGAGAATTCTTACTGTTTATTCGATTGTGATTCCATCAAGAGCAGCTATACGGTTATCCAGGGTTTAAGTTAAATCTATGTTGTTTATATATATTTAATCTCTTGATCCGTTGGATATAAGAAGTTGTTAACGCTTATTATTAATCTAATTGAATTTGTTCTATTTGAAAAGAAGAACATAACTTATCTAGGGTTTGATTGAGTCAGAGGTGATATAATTTAATAATAATTGATCTTATTGATATTGAAGGGGTTACAACTGTATATATAGAGAACTGAAGAATAACTAATTACAGAATAACCCAGATGTATTTAGTAATTATATATGTAGTCTATTATCCCCCCGCAAGCTGATCAGCGGTAACGAGGGGCAGCTTGGAGCAGAGATACTGAAAAGGCTGTAACGGAAGAGGCTTGGTGAGAATATCAGCAAGCTGGTCAGTAGATGGGACATAGTGCGTGGCCATCGTTCCTGCAAGTACCTCATCGCGAACAAAGTGACAGTCGGACCCAACATGCTTCATACGATCATGAAGGACTGGATTTTTGGTAACACAAATAGTGGACTGATTGTCACAATAAATCTGTGGTTTCGTCGGGGGAATGCCAAGTGCATCGGTAAGGTATCGTAACCACATGGCTTCAGCAACACCCGCAGCCAGGGCACGATATTCTGCTTCTGTGGAGGAACGGGACACTCGCGTTTGCTTCTTGGTGCACCAGAAAATCAGATTCGGTCCCATCATAACAATATATCCAGTAGTGGACTTCCGATCATCTTTGTCGTTAGCCCAATCCGAATCAGAAAAAACAGATATATCAAACGAGCCCTTTTGAAATAAAATTCCACATTGAAGAGTACCTTTAAGATAGCGCAGAATGCGTTTCAAGGCCTGAAAGTGTTGTTTTGTGGGAGCATGCATTGATTGGGAGACTCGATTGACTGCATATTGGATGTCCGGACGAGTAACAGCAAGATAATGAAGTCCACCAACGAGGCTCCGATATAGTGTAGGATCGGCAAAGGGAGTATTCGGCCCTGGGGATTGGCGGACTGCCATGGGAGTGACCGCGGGTTTGCAGTCTGTCATTCCAGCTCGATTTAGAAGTTCAAGGGTATATTTTGTCTGATGCATCAATATGGTTCCCGATTTGCGAATGAGTTCGAGGCCAAGAAAGAACTCCAGAGGACCGAGGTCCTTAAGTTTGAAGTCACGATGCATAGCCTCAATAATTTCAGTGATGAGTGATGACGAGCTGCCTGTAATAACAATATCATCCACATAGATAAGAATGATGACTGTCCCTCGAGAACAGTGAAGGGTGAAGAGGCTGTTGTCATGATGGTAGGTGCGAAAACCAAGACCCTGCAGAAAAGTAGAGAGGCGTGTGTACCAGGCATGTGGGGCCTGTTTCAGGCCATACAGTGATTTGCGAAGCTTGCAAACATAGTGAGGACGGTTGGGATTAACATATCCCGGTGGCTGAACCATATAGATGTCTTCCTCAAGATGACCATGAAGAAAGGCATTGCTGACGTCTAACTGATGAAGCGGCCAATCATAGTGAAGAGCAAGAGACAAGACCAGACGAATAGTCTGTTGCTTAACAACAGGGCTGAAGGTCTCCTTATAATCCACACCATACTCCTGATGATACCCTTTTGCAACCAGACGTGCTTTATAGCGAGAAAGAGATCCATCTGAATTTCGTTTGATGCGAAACACCCATTTGCACCCAATAGACTTTCGGTTACTAGGCAGAGGTACCAAATCCCATGTACGTTGTTCATTCAGAGCCTGAAATTCCTCATCCATAGCTTGGCACCAGAAACTATTTTTGGAGGCTTGGGTGTAGGTAGTAGGCTCAGTTATGGGATGTGCATCAAAGGGTATTTGAGTGTGGTAGACTTTGGGTTTGAAGGTACCGGCCTTGGCTCGGGTTGTCATAGGGTGAGTGTTGAGTGGAGGGTGATTAGGAAGGGGTGGTGGAGTTGTATGATGTGTGGACGGGGGTTGGGTGGGGCTGCCGTGGGAGCTAGGATGTGCAGCGGTGGATGGGGTGGGTTGTGTGGCAGTCGGCTGGGTGTTCGGGTAGGGGGTTAGGGGGTTCGGGTGGGTGGGTGGTTGGTTCGAGTGGGTAGTGGCGTAGTGGGGTACCGGGTTAGGTGCCGAGTGAGCCGGAGCATGAGCGCGTGAAAAGGACGGGAATAATGGCACAATGCCAAGTGGATTGGGGGAGTATGGAGTAGAGGAAAGACTTGTGTAAGGAAATTGTTCCTCCACAAAACGAACATGACGGGAAATATATGTTTTCTGAGATACAGGATCGAAACATTTGTAACCTTTGATAGTGGGATGATAGCCTAGAAAGACACAAGGGGTGGACCGAGGTTGAAGTTTATGTTGAGTGTGTGGACGCAACCAGGGATAAACCAGACACCCAAACGGGCGGAGATGGATGTAGTCGGGTGGATGATTGTAGAGACGGGCATATGGAGTGGAGTTGGAGAGAGTGTGAGTGGGCATGCGATTTATGAGGTAGTTGGCAGTAGCAAGGGCATCAACCCAAAAGGAAACAGGTAAGGTGGAATCATGGAGGAGCGCAACAACTGTTTCTATTAGGTGACGGTGTTTGCGCTCAGCAACGCCATTTTGCTCAGGGGTATATGGACATGAAGTGTGATGAAGAGCCCCTAGACTTTGAAGAAAAACACCAAATGCATTGTTGACAAATTCTTTGCCATTGTCACTTCGAAAAATTTTGATTTTGGCATCAAATTGATTTTGAACCATTCGGTCAAAGTTGACAAAAACAGTATAAGCTTCGGATTTAAATTTCAGAGGATAAAGCCAAGTGAATTTACTGTAATCATCAACAAAATAGATATAATAACGAAAACCTTGAACAGAAGGAACTGAGGTTGGACCCCAAACATCAGAATGAATTAATTGAAATGGCGCAGTGGCCTTGTGTTCAGACAGTGAAAAAGGTAAACGACAAGATTTAGACACTGAACAGGACTCGCAATGTAATTTCCCTGAAAAATTAAAACCTAAGGAAGATAAAATGGATTTGATGATGGCGGATGATGGGTGCCCAAGCCGGCGATGCCAGGTGGACGAGAGAATGGCTTGACTCACAACAGACGGAGACCTGGATGGAAGAGTGTATAGCCCATGCTCACAGCGGCCCGTGTACCGCACCCGGTTCGTGGGATTGTCCACTATCTGGAAATTGGTGTCATTAAAAATGAGGGTGCAGTTATTTTCTTTAGTAAAGCGATAAACAGATAAAAGATTGGATGTGAGGGAAGGGACGTGGTGAAGGGTTGAGAGATGAAATTTACCATTTGGGGTATAGACATACCCAGAGCCGGTGTTTGTGATGGGAAGGGATTGACCATTGCCTACTGCAATAGTTTCTGAGCCATGATACGGATGAGGAGCTTGAAGTTGTGAATAATCCGACGTCACATGGGTGTTAGCACCTGTGTCTAGATACCAATCGCCAGATTGAACGTTTGTGGACGCATGCATCGCCCTTGATCCGCCGGACTGGCGATTTACATTCTGTGAGTCATCATAACGATACCAGCAATTATCCGCAGAATGGTCCCGTTTAGCACAAATTTAGCACGTCGGAAGATCTTGTGTGGGCCCCCGCTGGTTTCCTCGCCCCTGTCCGTGGCCTGACTGGAAGCCGTCCCTCGGTGGAGGCCCGCCTCTGCCTTGCTGCCCGGCGTTCTGACGGTCACCGCCGCCGCTGCCTCGCCCTTGGTTACGGCGATCGTCACCGCGACCCCTGGCCGAGCCCCCGCTGCCAGCCAAGTAAAGAGCCGTGACGCCAGGGGTGGAACTGGCTTCTTCGAGCAGTAATTTGTGTTCCATGTCTAGATTCAATTCTTCTGCATGAAGCCAGCCAGACAGTTGATTGAGAGTGATTTCGACAGGTGAGAGGCGAATATGCTGTTTGAGAGAGGAATAGCCAGACGGAAGACCACGTATCACGGCATTCACCACGTCTCGTTCAGGAATAAGCTCGTTCACAGCATCTAGGTCAGACAGAATAGAGGCCACATCATCAAGGTATTGAGTCATCGTCTTCGTTCCCTTCCGAAGAGTATGCAATCTGTCACGCAACTGAAAAATATGAGCCGTGGACACAGAGTTGTACCTCGTGGCTAGTGCGTCCCAAAGTGAAGCCGATGTGAGAAAACCCCGGGCGTGTTTGTGCACAGAGGGGCTAAGAACGGCGAGAAGACAGGCTCGGATCTGAGTGTCTACGATCATCCACGGAAGGTAGTCGGGATTTGGGAGCATGACGCCGTCCTCCTCGGCTGTCTCGGACGGCGGCTTCTCCGCACCGTCAATCCATCCGAGCAGCAAGTTGGCTGCGAGGGCGGTGCGGACGTTAAGTGCCCAGGCCGGGTAGTTGTTGTCAGATAATTTTTCGGGGATGAGATTGTGGAGATTCCTGAGCAGTAATTTTACTCCAGACGGTAAATTTGACAGAGGATCAACAACCTTGTCCATGGCGCCGACCTACGGCGGAGGAGGGAGGTCGTGCGGCGTGGTGTAGACGGTGGCGGCGGCGCACACACGTCGGAAAAGAGGAGAGATTAGGGTTCGGGCGGAAGAAGAAACCCTAGCTTTGATACCATGATATAATTTAATAATAATTGATCTTATTGATATTGAAGGGGTTACAGCTGTATATATAGAGAACTGAAGAATAGCTAATTACAGAATAACCCAGATGTATTTAATAATTATATATGTAGTCTATTAAGAGGGTTGTGCTGATTGCCTATGGAATTAGAGCAACAAAACCAATAAAGATTGCTAGAAATAATTTGATTCACGTAAATGGATACTACAACTCAAGGAGCTAAGTTCGATGAACAACTATGGCTGATCAGAGATGAAAATTTTGAGAACTCAACTAATTAGAGAAGAAAGAGATTTAAGGAGAGAAGAATTTTGTATTATCAATCACTGAATTCTGAAAGTAGTATTTATAGATAAAGTAACCCAGTAACTACCTTTAAGGTTTTAACTAACCAACTAACAATTGTAAGCAATGTAACAGTAAAACAGTCTACTTCACTTCAGCCTCAGCTCAAACTCAATCCTCTTGATCTTTTTATCCTTCTTGCTTTCTAATGCAATCATAGTTTATCTCATCCCCAAAGTTTTTTTCTGAATTATGATCTATGCAAGCTTAACAATTGGGGATATGATTTAAGTAAAAATACGCCTTTGCTTCAGGCTACAGCAGATCGTGATATATGAACAAAGATACGTAACCAAATAATAATGAGTCGCTCTTCTATTAATATATATAAAAATTACATCATTTCTTCAGTATACATACCAATTTGTTAGCTTATAATTCTTATTTTTAGGCTTAATCATAATAACTCTAGCATTGTATTACACATCAATAAATGAACTAAGACTTAACGTGTTCATATAATTTCTCTTTGTAGAAATTGAGGACAAGTGGAACAAGAGAAAGCGGCTCGATCACCTTAAAAAAAAACTAGTCTCTCTTAAATCTAGCAAAGTCATTATCAATAACTAGAATACTTTCAATGTGACGATCGCTTTACCTTCATTTTCCACAGACATGATGAGCTGAATAGAGAATAGGTCAAAATATGTAGCAAAAGGAGTTAATCTTTGCTTAGCATCTTAGCCTTAGGAAACTCACATTACGGCGGCCAACAACTTTCACAGATATTTACTACATACACAAGCACATGTGCTAGAAGTACCCAATATTTCAAACATAAATTCAATTTTTTTTTTCTTTCAATATATGGGACTATCAGAACTTCTATGAAGGTTCCTAGATCCGAATTGATCAATTCCTAGCGCAGATCATATTCCGCACCTTCAAAAATGGAGTACAAGTGGTATGTAATGTGTATTAACGGTAGGAGTGTCAAACGGGTCGGGTCGGGCCAACCCGGAACCAACCCTTTTATTTTAACTGGGTTGAGGGCCGGTTTTGGAGCTAGACGGGCCGGGCCCAACAGTAAAAAAATTAAAACTCACCCTAACCCGGCCCACTTAACCCAACCCGGTCCACTTAACCCAACCCGGTCAAACCCACCAAAATCCGGTCAAACCCGTTTAAAAAAAAAAAATCCAATATAAACTATATACGCGACAATTATATACACTCCAATATACACTATATACACTCCAATATACAATATATATTTTTAAAAAAATATATAAGCAATTACACATATATACGTACCATTCAATATATAATTATATATGACTATACGTACTACTTTAAATAAAACATATACTATAATAGTATAATATATATATATACACTACAATATATATATATATATATATATATATATATATATATAATATTTATATACTAATTTATAAAACATATACACATTTATACGTTAAATATATACGCTTATAGAAGATATATACACATATATACGCACCATTCAATATTTATGTACTACTTGTCTACTTTAAATAAAACATACACTACAATATATATATATATATATATATATATATATATATATATATATATATATATATATATATATATATATATATATATATATATATATATATATATATATATATATATATATATATATATATATATATATATATATATATATATATACACATAGTTATATACTAATTTATAAAACATATACACATTATACGTTAAATATATACTACTTTAGAAGATATATACACATATATATGCACCATTCAATAGATATGTACTATTTTAAATAAAATATATACTACAATATACATATATATATATATATATAAATATATATATATGCAGCAATATGTATATATATAAATAGTTACATACTAATTTATAAAACATATACACTTGTATACGTTAAAGATATACGTCTATAGAAGATATATACACATATATACGCACCATTCAATATATATGTACAACTTTAAATAAAGTATGTACTACAATATATATATATATATATATATATATATACATACTTACATACTAATTCATAAAACATATACACTTGTATATGTTAAATATATACTACTTTAGAAGATATATACACATATATACACACCATTCAATATATATGTACTGCTTTAAATAAAATATATACTACAATATACATATATATATATATACAACAATATGTATATATATATAGTTACATACTAATTTATAGAACATATACACTTGTATACGTTAAAGATATACGTCTATAGAAGATATATACACATATATACGCACCATTCAATAATATGTACTACTTTAAATAAAGTATATACAACAATATATATATATATATATATATATATATATATATATATATATACTACTATATATATATACTTATATACTAATTTATAAAACATATACACTTGTATACGTTAAAGATATAAGTCTATAGAAGATATAAACACATATATATGCACCATTCAATATATATGTACTACTTTAAATAAAGTATATACAATGTATATATATATATATATGATAGTTAATTAATAATATATTAAAAGTAAGTTTTCAATTTAAACTAGAAATTCATTTTAAATCAATATATAGGTACTACTTTAAATAAAATATATACTATAATATATATGTATATACATATATATATATACATACATATATATATATATATATATATATATATATATATATATATATAGTTATATACTAATTTATAAAACATACACACTTGTATACGGTAAATATATACGTATATAGAAGATATATATATGTACTACTTTAAATAAAATATATACTACAATATACGTATATATATATACTACAATATGTATATAGATATATATAGTTATATACTAATTTGTAAAACATATACACTTGTATACATTAATTATATACATCTGTAGAAGATATATACACATTTATACACACCATTCAATATATATGTACTATTTTAAATAAAATATATACTACAATATACATATATATACACTACAATATGTACATATATATAGTTATATACTAATTTGTAAAACATATATACTTGTATATGTTAAATGTATACGTTTATAGAAGATATATACACATATATACACCATTCAATATATATGTACTACTTTTAAAAAAATTTATACTACAATACATATATACATATATACTACAATATGTATATGTATATAGTTATATACTAATTTGTAAAACATATACACTTGGATATGTTAAATATATACGTCTATAGAAGATATATATACACCATTCAATATATGGTACTACTTTAAATAAAATATATACTACAATACATATATATATACTACGATATTTATATATATATATATATATATATAGTTATATACTAATTTATAAACCATATACATAACGTATACATTAAATATACTCATCTATAGAAGATACACACACACACATATATATATATATATATATATATATATATATATATATATTTATATCATTCAATATATTCACTACTTTAAATAAAACATACACTACAATATATATATATATAGAGAGAGAGAGAGAGAGACAGAGAGAGAGAGAGAGACAGAGACAGAGAGAGAGAGAGAGAGATATAGATATAGATATATAGTTATATACTAATTTATAAACATATACACATCTATACCTTAAATATACACTACTTTAGTAGATATATGCGCGCGCGCACACACTCATATATATATACCATTCAATATATATATTACTTTAAATAAAACATATATTACAATATATATATATATATATATATATATATATATATATATATATAGTTATATACTAATTTATAAAACATATACATATATATACGTTAAATATATACTACTTTAGATTTAGAAGATATATACACACACATATATATATACCATTCAATATTTCACTACTTTAAATAAAAGTATAAAACATATGCTACTTAATATAATAAATTAATAATACTTGATAGTAAATTAATAATATATTAAAACTAAGTTTTTAATTTCAGTTTGTGAAATTCTGAATTTTTTTAAAAAAAAATGGGCCGGGCCGGTTAACCGGCGGGCCCAAATTGGGTTGGGTCCGGGCCGGGTTAACCGTGCCCAAATAAAAAACCCAACTGGACTGGGACCCGGACCCCTAAAGTCCTTGGGCTTACCGGGCCGGGTCAAACCGGGCCGGTTTTATTATGTGGGCCGGTAACCGGCCCGTTTGACAACCTTAATTTACGGTGTAAAATAAAATTTATATTACGTACGAGTTTTAAATTTGCCACTAAATTTATACGGGTCAATTGATCTTATAATCGAGAGTGACTCTAAAGTTGAATAAAAGGGTGAATATGTTGAAAAAAATATAATGAAAGGGAAATATAACTTATTATATGAGTGCAACGCCAAATGTTACCCTTTTCCGAACTACAAATTGAGAAGCTTAGCTTGCACGACCAAGATATTCGACCTCTGCAATGGAAAATCTTTGTTCATTTAGTTTTAGAAAAGGATCAGACATATCCTTAAGTATCGAAATTGATTTAAAAATATCCTTCGTTATTCTATTGGGTCAGAAATACCCTTTAAGTAGTGAAATTAATTCAAAAAAGTATAAGTAACATAAATATCAACCTTTTAAAAATAATTACACTCTCTCCCACTTTTTTTAATTACTTTACTCTCTCTCTCTATCAATATACATAACATAGCCGACATACAAATAACATTTTGTGTATACGTTGGGATTTTTGTAATATGTTTAAGGAGTTGGGATTTTTTGTAATATTAGAAACATAAGTTGTGTATTTTTGTAATTTTTAGTTCAAAAATACCTCTTCATCCACCTTTATGGCTAAAAAATACCCTTGCAGCTAAGGATTTTTTAAATCATAATTAAAATTTTTATTAAATACGCGACAACTTTCTACTGATTGAAATTAAATTAATTAAAATGTTAAACCCAATCCTAACCCAACTCAAACTATCCTACCCAAACCGTTTAAAATTTGCCCCAGCTGAACCTACACGATATTATGAGTAATTTTTACTATGAAATGCAGGAACTTTGTTGACTTGAACGAATTTGCTAGTCTAGTGTAATGTTGTGAAGAATTATATCCCCTAATTATAATGTTAGTTTGGTATTTCTTTGTGACGTATATTTCTTTGTGTTAGCTAGTAAAACTAATTGAGACATCTTGGTTATGCCACGTCTTAGGCAACACTATCTTGTTACTTCCTCTATTTCATTTTACGTGACACATTTAGTTTATATAAAAAGGAAAAAAGGTTCAAATATGCCACTGAACTATCAGAAATGATTCATTTATGCCATCCGTTAAAAGTTGAGCTCATTTATACCATCGCCGTTACAAAATTGGCTCATCCATGCCATTATTTTTAACACCTGATTTTTAGAAAACAGCTTTGCCACATGGCAGCATATTAGAGGTCCACTTCATTTTAAAAAAAATTAAAAAAAATATAAATCTTTTTTTTTAGAATTTTTATTTAATTTTTTTTAAAAAATGGTGTTGGTTACGAAGTTTATAGATTACATATTTCTATACTTTTATTTATCAAATAACGAATAATAAATTTTGCATATAACTAATATTCATGTTTTTTTCTGGATTCTTATTTTTAAAAATAATTATATATATATATATATATATATATATATATATATATATATATATATATATATATATATATATATATATATATATATATTTGACCAATCTTCTAGGTATTTATTTATACATGAACCCAAAATATACAAACCTGAAATTCTAATTCATCATAACCATTGTTAGTCCTTATATGCAATGATAATAAAAGACGGAATTGTATTCTTGTCATATTTTGCCAAATGAAAAAGGTGACCATTTTAAAATGATCAATTCAAAGACCTTAAATGGTTAATCCATTTTAACACTTCGAAAAGTACATGATAGAGAAAGAAGAAGAATGCAAAAATGTGAACAATTTCTTCCGTTGGTGCATTCTCTTTTCCTTACTTTTCTCTCCCTCTTTGTGTGTATGCATGCAAAATATATGTAGTAAAGTATTGTGTGTGAATGTGTACGTTATCATTTATTTTTTTTGATCATCATTTATATGCATGCATGCATGGATCATATATTATATCAAATCTCACTTCAAATTTAATCATAACAAAGATTTGAATACTCGAGTATTACAACAACAAATGTAAATAAGATTATGTTTGAATAACCACATGCTCTTTGTTTGAACCAAACCATAACAAAATGCTTTTCGTTGCTACTCGTTGTCAACACGTTTACAGTTGTAATAACCATAACGTATTTGAACTCCAACTTTTATTTGCGATCATGAGAAATTCAATTCCAATATTATGAAGTGGAGTTGCTCTTATTTTACATTTATTGTTGTAATATTAGAGTATTCAAATCTTTGTTATGATTAAATTTGAAGTGAGATTTGATATAATATATGATCCATGCATGCATATAAATGATTATCAGAAAAGAATAAATGATAACGTACACATCCACACACAATATTTTACTAAATACATTTTGCATGCATACACACAAAGAGGAAGAGAAAAGTAAGGAAAAGAGAATGCACCAACGGAAGAAATTGTTTACATTTGTGCATTCTTTTTCTTTCTCTATCATGTACTTTTTGAAGTGTTAAGAAGGATTAACCATTTAAGGTCTTTGAATTGATCATTTTAATATGGTCACCTTTTTCATTTGGCAAAATATGACAAGAATACGGGTTCGTCCTTTATTATCATTGCATATAAGGACTAGCAATGGTTATGATGAACTAGAATTTCAGGTTTGAATATTTTGGGTTCATGTATAAATAAATACCTAGAAGATTGGTCAAATATATATATATATATATATATATATATATATATATATATATATATATATATATATATATATATATATATATATATATATATATATATATATATATATATATATATAATTATTTTTAAAAATAAGAATCCAGAAAAAACATGAACATTAGTTATATACAAAATTTATTATTCGTTATTTGATAAATAAAACCATAGAAATATGTAATCTATAAACTTCGTAACCAACACCATTTTAAAAAATAAATAAATAAAAAATTATAAAAGAAATATATATATATAAATTTTTTTTAAAAAAAAATGACGTGGACCTCTAATATGTTGCCACGTGGCAGAGCTATTTTCTAAAAATCGAATGTTAAAAGTAATGGCATGGATGAGCCAGTTTTGTAACGGTGATGGCATAAATGAGCCCAACTTTTAACGGATGGCATAAATGAGTCATTTCTGATAGTTCAGTGGCATATTTGAGCCTTTTCCCTATAAAAAAATAAGTACTACATTTTGTCCTAAATATTTGTCACTATTTTTATTTGCATTAAAATGTCTTGCCATCACTGACAAGTGAATTCCCCGTGAGAGACCAATTCACATCACACTTCACACTATTCACCAATCAAAATTATGATTAATTTTATAGGGTTTGGATCGGATAGTTTTAATGGAGTCCGGATTTTTCAAACAACAGAAAATTGTCATGCATTTAATAAAATTTTAAATTATGATTTTAAAAAATCATTAGTGGCAAGGATATTTTTAAGTCACAATGGTGAATAAAAAACCTATTTCTGGCTCAATAGGTTAACAGAAGATATTTTTGAACCAATTTTAATATTTGAAGGGTAATTATGACCCTTTTTCTGATTTGATTTTGAAAAAGAATTCTTTGTTCCCAATTTGGTTCTTTTTTCTCTATCCACAGTCCAAAATAATTTTCCCTATCACAAATAGTTAGTTGCAGACTAGCAGTAGTAAGCCTTTTAATTGAACTTTTATCACACAATACAAGTTTATTACTTATTAGTATGTACTTTTCACTCTAATTTATGAGTCTCTATCCTAAATTGCTTTTTGATCCTAATCTTATGTCTAATACTGACTGTTACTTTTTAATTCCGTGCACATGAAACTCCCGCGTAGAATTGGATGTGGCTGTGACCCCTCTTAGATATTAAAAAAAGAATTTACTAATGTTAATTTTTTATTTTTTTTTGTGCCACATTAAGCCATTCTTTTTGAACCTTCTGATCTCAATTTTAGAAAAATATTGTCACCTATTTTATAAATGGTGCGTCTCTATATATACACATTACCCTCAATTACTAACTGTATCTTCTTATCACTCCCCTTTTATTTTCTCTTGTCCCCGAACCTCTTGTTCAAATGGCCAAAAATTTAAGGATTGGCCTATTTCTTTTCCAAGCATGGACAACTTTTGCCAATCACTTCAATTCCACTTTCATGGCTACACAATCCTACATTTTCTACATGTACGAGGAGGAAAATGACAGCACAACTTGTTCCCTTACCATTCTTGGATTCTACTTGACAACTCTCCTCAACTTTCTACAGCTAAAATACCAAGGCAATAACAAACCTGATCCTTTTTCTACTCATCCAAAAACCATGAGAGTTTCTGTCACTTGTTTGCTCCTATACTGTTTAGCATACGGTGTTAAGCAGAGGTTTTCTAGTCATCCTATTTATAGAAAATTCTCTGACCTCGTACGCAATGTCATGGTTTTCTTTACTTCTCTTTCTTTGGCTTCCATTGCTTCTGTTCTGTTCCCGGACTCCGTTTCCCATGTTGTGTTCTCCCTTTGTTTTCTGCTTTTCGGCGGAGAAATGTTGCATTGGATTTTCAAGAAAATGATGCAGCATTTTGAAGAGGGAGAAGAATGGCATTTTTGGAGGAGGAGGGATGGTGAACCTGCAGTTTGGAACTATGTGAGGAGGAGGATGAACATGGTGGGTTATCCAATGGAAGAGAAGTTTATTAGTCTCACTGTCTAATATACAGAGAAATTCCAGCTGTGTGGACTTAATTTGTACCATGCTTGTTTCCCATGTTGTTTTTGAGATTTCAACTTTTGTTTTTGTAATATTGAGTTAGATGCATATCATGCATGTCCTAGACCTAGAGTGATATTGTTGCCTTATTTCCTTAGTTTATATTGTGATCAAAGATGGAGATACGATTTTAAGTTTATTGGTTCTAAATTTTAGAAAGTGCAATTTATTATGTTTTTAATGATCAATTAAGCTTAAAATTACTGAATTCTTTCCATTTTGTTACTCATAGTGTTGTTAGTATTGAAATTTCATTTCAACTCCTATATTTAGAAAAATAAAATATTTATTCTATTTTAGTATCATTTTTACTTTTTCAAAGGTCCTAATTGTTTTTTTAAAACATTTCTTGGTAGTTTTTTTAGTTTGATGATAAAAAGTAATAACTTCAAATGTTAATATAGTTTATAAGTCCCAACTCCTTTGATTTAAGATCCAGAGAGTTCAATTCTTATTCAAAAGGTGAAGTATTTTTTTTCCAAAGCCAAAAGGGTAAAAAGTAGAGTAAAATTAGTCTATTTAATATCAAATTTTATTAAATATAACCAAGTTATGACGCGTGTAGGCTATAGAAAATTATTGTCGTAGTGCAAATAAGCTAAAAGGTGGAATATTCAAAATTAAGTGTGAAATAAATTTATATTTTTAATCAAATAAAGTATAAGTTTAATTTCAAACTTAATTATAAATATCCTACCCCATCCTATCAAATACAATATTAGCTTATTTCACCTCCCAAAAAAGATCATTCAAAAATTATAAGGCTAAAATAACTTAATCCGTGAATCAGACAATCCCTATGTTAACCATCCCTCGACAAAAAGTTCTTTGGCCAAATGCTAATACCTAATTGACCTCTTTGGTCCTTTTAGTCTTTGTCTTCATACTACTCAAAAAGGAATTCGACAGAACCATATACACTCTGGTTAGAAGTAATCCCATCGTTAATTTGTTAATTTTACTTGTCAAAATAAAGTATAAACAGTCGAGGTGAAGATTGTGTTGGGTTTGAAATCGAGAGGGCGTCATGCGGAAGTTTAAAGTTCCAAATCATAAATGCGATAATTAAGACAAAAAGAAAAACATACTAAAAACATGATTATTATATAGTTTGACCAGTTGACCTACATATAAAAACCTAATATAAAAAAAAAAACATAAAACTATTAGTGAGAAAATCTGTCCCTAAACAAAACTCTTTAAACGACTACATTGTGGATGCTATTGTGTTATGGCATGAGAAGGGGGTCTTCTATGTCCAAAACATTTCCTCCAAAAAAGAGGTTAGCCAAATATGGAAAAAAAATATATTTTTTTCTTTTAGGAAAAGTAAAAGTAATTATGGTAACTTTTATTTTCCTTCTAAGAAACAATAAAACTTAAATATAGTAAGAAAATAGGGCAAAAACCCTAACAAATCTCCCCTTTTTGGCTTGATTTTCTTCACTTGATCCGTCTTCTCTTCATATCACGTGCATGAACTTCGTTCTTGATATAATCTTCATAACTACTGCTTGTCAGGGTTAAAAATAAGGTTTAAAATATCATGGTTAAAAATTGGCTTAAAAGTAATATTTTATTTTTATTTTTAAAGATGCAGCAGCAGGAGTGTTGAAAATATGGTTGAAACTTGTTCTCCACATGTAGTTCGACAAAAATCTTCAATATCATCCAAATTGTTGCAGCTTAATTTTGAAACCACTTTGAACCTATTTAATCTCGTCTCACCATACCATTGGACCATTGAACCGTAAGCTCTGATACCACTTGTTGGGTTCGAAATCGAGAGGGTGTCATGCGGAAGCTTAAAGTTTTGCAAACATAGAGATGATAAATTAGATGACAAAGAAAAATTATAACAAAAACATATTACTATTTGATATGATTGGCCAAGCCTACATATTGAAAACTAAATAAAAAGATTAAAATCTATTGGGAGAAAATCTCCCCCTAAACAAAGACCGTTTGATGACTACATTGTGGATGCTATTGTGTTGTGGTATGAGAAATGGTCTTCTATTTATAGAGAGGTTAGCCAAATATGGAAAAAAAAATTATATTTTTTCTTTCTAAGAAAAAATAAAACTTAAATATAATAAGAAAATCAGGACAAAAACCCTAACAGATTGCTCTATTAATGCTTATAAAAAAATAATTCGCCCCTCTCAAATTTTTTGGCACTATTTTGGTTTTCATTTTCGAGCATTCATCAACAAAAGTGTATTTAATTTACTATCATATCTGTATATTGAAACACTCGTAGTTAGATATGGATTAAGGGCTCGTTTAGCTGGGGGAACAGGTTATTCTCTGAAATTTTTCTGAAATTAATTATACTAGGATTGTTATTCCACCCTTAGTGTCGGATAAAATAACACCACAATCTAGAACAGCTAATTCCCAAGATAAGTTATGCCAATAACCTCATCCTAAAGTTAATTTCAAACCTAATTATCCCTTATTCCTCGTATCAACCGAGCATGAAACGTTAGAAAGGTTCAAAAGAATGGACAAATTGGGGATTAGAAGTGTTGCTAATTAAGGTGTACATACTATGTTTCCCGAACTAAGCGTTACTACTAGTTTGTACATACTTTGTGTGTACTTAGTATCATGATTATTTTTCATGTTTCAAAATTTTAATTGTTGCTGCAATAGTACTGAATTAAATGCATGATCGTGACTAAACTTTGAGATCATTTTCTTCAAAAATATATATTTGAGATCTTTTTCTATAAAAATATATTTGTATGATGGAGTTCATATTTCTCGCCCTTTTACAATTTGAATGGAAGTAAATAACCTTTTGCAATATAGTTTGACTTTTGATAATCTCTTAATATTCTTATCGGATTACTACTTAATGATTATTAGAAAGACAGTGATGGAGTCATCATTATCCTACATGACACTTCTTTACTGAAAAATTACATTGTAAATCATGTATAGATCGATAATATGTTTTGAGGAAATCACCAATGTAACCTAATTTGAGGCCTAGTGACAAAATTGAAGCTGTGTGTGATGAAGATCCCACATTGGATCGGGACGAGATCTTAGATAAACTAATTTTTGGATTAGATTAGGCTCAATAGCCATTTACAATGCTAGATAAGTCAACAAAGCTTTACTACATATATAAATTATTACTGCATTATTTCTTTATTTTTCCTTCCTTTTCTTCTTATTTGTTAGAACAAAAGGGATCCATGAACCATGCTTTTGAAAATTAAAAACTTATTGAGTATCACAATTCACAAAAATTACAATATTATTCGAATAGTGAAAATGAGAAAGAAAAGATCAAATAACACTCGATGATGATCGAAATCAAAATCAAAAGGGAAAAATAACACATGGTCTGTCTGTATGATTCATGAATTTGTGATCAAGCCAGTTCAATCGTTCGACGAGCAGTGTGTTATGAAGCAGCAACTGAGTTGCAGAGTATAAGATAGAAAGTATATAGAAAAAGGGATAAAATGAAGGTAAAAGAATCGATGAGAAAGATGCCAATGTGAGGGGACCAAATATGAAGCCAACAAATTGGACCATTTTAGCATAATTCAAAGGACTATGGCTCGAAAAAATATTTAATCTTAGCTAAACATCTAGGAAAAACAGTATATGATGAAACTCGCAATGTCCAAATACATCTTTCTGAAATGTGTTGGTGTAATTAGTAGTTAGTTTGGGCCGAGAAATTATAATTGGGCCTATTAGTTGTAGCTACATATTATGTATACCCAGCCCACTCATGTAATTGTATATATGTGGTCTTTGTACGGTGTAAGTTCAGTTTTTGAAAATAAGAGTTCATTCTTCAGATATTTTCTCTGTCTGTCTTAGCTGGTTATCACTTTCTCTCTCTTATTGTTGTGTAACAATGGAGATTTGCTCTTGAATCTTTCATTTCTCAATATGGTATCAGAGACAGGTTCTACTTCCATGTGTATTTTTCGTTCAAGTAGTGTTAACCCTGTTCTTATTTGTTGAGATATTAACCTTCGTCGGAGTCTCTTTAATTCATCGGAGATTTGGTCGGTGGTTGTGTTCTCTGTCAAGAGAAATTCATTTTTTTTTTACAGTGGAGTTGCTCATTTCTCACATTCCTCGGTTGTTCTGATTTTCTGGTGTGGCGGTGTGAAGCTCTTCGTTGTTCTGATTTTTTGATTTGCTGATTATGGTTTCGCATCGGTTACGACGACAAAATTTGTTGATTCACATCGAGGTTTTGCTACTGACATCTCTATATTTTTGAAGTTTCGAAGACATTCGGTAACTTTCCTATTCCGCTTTGCTCTTAATCAACTTGTATTTAGTATTACCTAGTACGAAATATGACTACAAATTCTCATAGTGTTTCTAGTTCAACTACTCAGAATGCTGATTCCTCGCCTGTTACTCTTTCTTCTCCCTTATATCTTCTTCCGTATGATTCTTCCGGCATGATTTTGGTCACTACGACTTTTAATGGCACCGGGTATGGTAGCTGGTGCAAAGGAATGTTACTAGGTCTTTCTTGTAAGAACAAATTAGGGATGGTCAATGATACGGTACCTAAACCTCCCTCGACTGATCCTTTTTTCCAAGCTTGGGTTAGGTATAGTGATATGGTTGTATCTTGGATATTGAATAGCTTAGATAAGGATATTAGAGAAACTGTGATATACACAGAATCTGCGATAAAAGTATGGAATGAGATTGGGCATAGGTTTGGTCAAGCCAGTGGTATGAAAATTTTTCAAGTGAGGAAAGAAATATCATCGATTTCTCAAGGTTCCTCTAATATTGCCTCCTATTTTAACAGGATTAAGAAATTATGGGATGAGCTCTCTTTTTCCCTAACATATCCTGATTGTATGTGTGGTTGTAAGGAGGGTTTTCAGAAACTAGAAGAGAAACAAAGAGTTCATCAGTTTCTGATGGGTTTAAATGACTCATATTCTATAATTAGGAGAAATATTTTTATGCTGAAACCTTTACCTTATATCGACACACCCATGTTGATAAATGATGAAAGTCAGTCTGAGATACAGACTTCTATTTCACCATATTTTAATTCAGACTTTGTTGCCTTCTCTACTAGAAATCAACGATCTTACACTCAAAGATTTAACTTTGATCCTAACATTTCCAAGAAGAAGAATATGGTCCGTAGGTATTGTAAGAAACTTGGTCATCAGATAGACAGGTGCTACAGATTGCATGGGTACCCCAATTCTAGTTCTTTTGGTGCTCAGTCTAAGTACAAGAAAACTGTTGCCTTTACCCAAGTCCTGCTCCTTTTGACTCTACCAGTAACATACAAGTTCAGGGAAACAGTGGCATGCCCAGTATTACCAAGGAACAATTTGATCAACTCTTGAACCTTTTTCACCAGTCCAAAGTTTCTGCTGCATCTCAAGAGATATTTGCTGGTTCTACAAATGTTGCAGGTTTGATTAGCAAATCTGATCCTAAAACTTGTAGTTTACTTACATGTAATTTTTCTAGAGTAGAAAATGGTCCTTGGATTATAGATTCAGGTGCCACAAATCACATGACCCCTTATTCTTCTTTTTTATTCCATATTACTCTTCTCTCTATACCTTACGTTGTCACATTGCCTAATGGGTATAAAGTCAAGGTAACTTGTACTGGGTCCCCTACCTTATCCCCTGAAATTTCTATTTCTAATATGTTACTTGTCCCTTTATTTCAATACAATAATCTTATTTCTCTTCCTTAACTAATTGTTCAGCTATAATGCATTGCTTATTTTTCTTCAAATGCTTGTGTATTGCAGGGCCCTTCTCTGAATAGGCCAGTGGCACTTGGTAGTCTCCAGGATGGGCTGTACATACTCAATTCTGCCTCTATCACTTCCAACAGCCCGTTTACCGTTTGCACTAACTCTTTTGTAAATAGCAGTACTGCCAGTCTTTTGTGTGATATGAATAAGAGCAGTTGTTCTATCACCACTACTTCTAATTTCCCTATGATTGATATTGGTGCTACTGCTTATGCATTTTCTCTGAATGATGCTTGTTTATTACCTATTTTATCTTTTTTGTTTTCTACTGATTATTCTTGGCATTTAAGATTAGTACATATGCCCTTTAATAAAATGAAAATAATTCCTTACTTGACTGACAAGTTTCCTAAGAAATAATCTTTTCTTTGTTTCATATGTCCTATGGCTAGTCAGCAAAGGCTTCCTTTTCCTGATAGTACAATACATTATACTTCCCCTTTTCAACTGATTCATTTAGATCTTTGGGGACCATATCATACTCAAACTTACAATAGTTCAAGGTATTTTTTAATCATAGTAGATAATTTTTCTAGGGCGACTTGGACCCATTTGTTATTTACTAAGAGCAGTGCTCTTTCTGTCATACAGTCTTTCATACTTATGGTCAAAACTCAATTAAATATCTCTATCAAGGTAGTGAGATCTGACAATGCTTTTGAGTTAGGGTCCTCCCTAGCAGCGATGTCTTTCTTTTCTGCCCATGAAATTTCGCACCAAACTTCTGTCCCACATACACCATAATAAAATGGTGTTGTGGAGAGAAAACATAAACATCTTCTTGAAACTGCTAGGGCACTTTTATTTCAATCTAAATTGCCTGTTAAGTATTGGGGGACTGTATTTTAACTGCAACCTACTTGATAAATAGATTTCCATCCCCTTTACTTAGTAATAAATGCCCTTTTGAACTATTATATGGAACTTCTCCTCCTTTTGCCCACTTGAAGACTTTTGGTTGTCTTTGTTTTGCTGCTGTGCCAAAACCTCATAGAGACAAATTCAAATCTAGAACTATACCTGTTGTATTTATTGGTTACAACTTGGGTAAGAAGAGCTATAAGTTGTTGAGTTTTTCTGATCATTGCATTTTTCACTCTAGGGATGTTATTTTTCATGAACATGTGTTTCCTTATTATTCTTCTACTACCTCTTCTTTTTTCCTTTCGATTTCTTTTCCTGACCCTATTCCTTCTATACCATTCCCTTCTGTACCTTCTAGTCCCTCTACTTTCTCCAATCCCTCTCCTCCTCTTATTCCTGTTCTCAGAAAATCCACTAGATTTTCTCACCCTTCAGACTATCTTAGTGATTTTATGTGTAATTCTGTTTCCACTTCCAAGGTTATTTCTTCTGCAGATTGCTTGAAAGAACCACATTTCTATCATCAAGTTGCTTCTCAGCCTGCTTGGCAGGAAGCTATGATGAAAGAGTTTCAGGCTTTAGATGCCAACAATACTTGGGACATCTTACCTCTTCCTGCTGGTAAAAAAGCCATCCCTTGTAAGTGGGTTTACAAAATAAAGCAAAGAACTAATGGGTCTGATGAAAGATTTAAGGCTCGCTTAGTCATTAGGGGCGATGCTCAGCAAGAAGGTGTTGATTTTACTGAGACTTTTTCACCTGTAGTGAAAATGACTACTATTAAATATCTCTTATCTGTCGCTGTTAAGAGAAATTGAGTAGTTTTTTAACTTGATGTCAACAATGCATTTTTGCATGGTGACTTAGATAAAGAGGTTTATTTGAAAATACCTCAAGGTCTCACAGTGAGTGCTTCCTCTTATTCATTTGTTTTCTCTTTAGCCTGCGAACTCAGAAAGTCTCTTTATGAGCTTAGGCAAGCATCTCGACAGTGGTATGCTAAACTTTCCTCTGCTTTACAGTCTAAAGGTTTCAGCCCTAGTCTTAATGACAATTCTCTATTCAGAAAGTTCACTGGTTCTAGTCTTACAGTGGTGGCTGTTTATGTGGATGATATCCTCTTGGCTAGGGATGATGCCTTAGAAATTGTTGCTCTTAAACAGTTTTTGGATGATTAATTTAAAATTAAGGATTTAAAAGAGATCCATTACTTCCTTGGTCTTGAAATTGTCAAGGATTCTCAGGGATTTCTGGTTAGTCAACATAAATTTACTCATGATCTGTTACATGAGTTCCACAGCTCCTCAGTTCCTCCTGTGGATTCTCTCCTGGATACCCATGTTAAATTATTTTCAGATTGTGGTGCTTTGTTGGATGATCCTTCCATTTACAGGAAGTTGGTTGGAAAATTAAATTTTCTCCAACATACCAGACCTAATTTGTCTTTTCTTGTTCAAAATTTGAGTCAATTCATGGCTTCTCCCAAGGTTCCTTATTTAGAGTCTGGTCTTCGTGTTTTAAGGTATCTTGCTGGTACCTCTCACCTAGGTTTACGTTTGAATAATAGTTTTGATTTTTTGCTTAAAGGGTATTCTGATTCTGACTGGGCCAGTTGTGCTGATACACGAAAATTTATTTCTGGGTTTGTCTTCTTTCTTGGTGGATGTCCTGTTTCTTGAAAATCCAAAAAGCAGTCCACCATTGCCCTTTCTTCTGATGAAGCTGAGTATCGCGCCTTGCGTTTTTTGGTGGCTAAAATTACTTGGTTGGTCAGGCTTTTGGATGATTTCAATGCTCTTTCTCTTCAACCGGTTTCTATTTTCTATGATAATCAGGCAGCTGTACATATTGCGAAAAACCCTATTTTTCGTGAATGTACTAAACACATTGAGTTGGACTACCATTTTGTTCGGGATGCTTTGTCTGCTGGCTTGATTTCTCTGCAATTTGTCTCCACCTCCAACCAGTTTGTTGATATTTTTACCAAGTCTCTTCTTGGTGTGCAGCAACAGAGTTTCCTCCCCAAGCTTGGAATGGCTGGCCCTTCCAGCTTGCGGGGGGTGTTGGTGTAATTAGTAGTTAGTTTGGGTCAAAAAATTATAATTGAGCCTATTAGTTGTAGCTACAAATTATTTATACCTGGCCCACTCATGTAATTGTATATATATGATCTTTGTACAATGTAAGTTCTGTTTTTGAAAATAAGAGTTCATTCTTCAGATATTTTTTCTTTCTATCTTAGCTGGTTATCACTTTCTCTCTCTTATTGCTGTGTAACAATGGAGATTTGCTCTTGAATCTTTCATTTCTCATTAGAATGTAAGTTCAAATGGAGACATATCAGTAGTGCCTTAGTTATATAGGTAATGTGCTATATATAATATGCCCAACTACTTCAATGAAGGTGCATAGCTCCACACGTGCGTAAATTTCTAATTATCTCGCGTGTCTCAAATGTAATTAACTCCACACGTGCCCAAATTCTTTATAATTTACCCAAATTCTTTATAATTTAAGTGCCACTACTATTTAATTACAAAAGAATCTAGCTTTGTATATAAATATACTAGTCGCTGAAGACCCGTGCTAAATTCGGGCCCAACCTCGTGATATAGAATATAAGATTTTAATTTTTGTAAAAAGTAAAAATGAAATCATATTTTTCTGTTACATAATTAATTTAATTTATTTATATATTGATTATGTCTTGTTTGTACCAAACACACCCTAAAAGAGAATAGTGATTATTAAGAAATAATAAATGCTTTGACTGATATTGAGAGTATAACTTTAAAGTTGCACAAATTTTACTAAAATGTAAAAATAAAAAAAATAGTGCACTTTCATTTTATTTTGTTTTTACATTTGTTGATTTGGTACTCTTATTAAAAAGCTATTTAATAGGAGATTATTTATTTATCTCGATAATTATATTTTAAAAGTATATGATTGACAATTATTGAGTCCGCAAGGATGACTAAACCCCCAAGATTCTCACTTATATGAAGTAGTAGTTATATATTTACTTAATGATAATAACAATATTGGAAGAAAATAATAAATCTCTCTTAATTTGCTAAAATAACAAGTAAAAAGATAATTTTATTTTTAGTACAAGGGTCATGCAAAATAATAAGTATAAATAATATAAATACCAACCCTTTTGGAAGTAATTACACTCTCTTCCACTTTTTAAATTATTTTACTCTCTCTTCCTATTAATATATATAACATAGCCGACATATACATAGCATTCTGTGCATATGTTGGAATTTTTGTAATATATTTAGGGAGTTAGGATTTTTTATAATATTGAAAATATAAGTTGTGTATTTATGTAATTTTTAAAAATAAAAAAGAGAGAAAAAAGGGTACTCTCTAATTCCTTTTTACTTGTTTCTTTGACTTGCCAAATAACTTAAGAATCAAATATATTAAAAGTAAAACATATGAAATTATCTAAGCTCGAGCCCAAAATTATAATTTATTTATATTTTACTTTTTTTTTTTTTTTTGCTCATGGAAAATTGAATCATCGGCGAAAGCTTAAACAACCAACTAATTGAGCTATTAATATTCTTTTTTTATAAAAATACATAATACTTTTAGCTATTTCTAGGAGCTTCTGTCATTTTCACTCCATTATTGGGTGGTATTAACATCCAAACAACTCCTTTTATCTCCTATCAAGTTGTGTAGTGACATGTTAATTCTTTTTATTTTATTTTAATTGTTAATGGCTTTTTTCACGTCTATTAAGAAAAATAAAAAAATATAAAATATACTTTACTAAGTTATCCCTATTAGGTAGATGATTTTTTCAGTCCTTAATATAGCCTTTCAATGATCACATTTTACTTTTTGAGAGTCAAACTGCATAAACTTTGAATAACATTTCAAAAATACATATTTTCATTATATTAACATGAGAAGGATTGCAACTTATAATATTTTTCATATTGTTTCGAACATTTAAATTTTAAATATTAAATTACTATAATATAATTTAGCTTAAAAAATTTATCAAATTAACTCTCATGAAGGAAACTGCGGTAAGTAAAAATAAAAATAAAGGAGTACAAACTTTTTTTCTGAATTTCTAATGTGATACTTTTTTTAAAAAGTTTTATCAAAGGCTACAATTTCCTAAGCATTTGAATAGGATTTTGAAGTTCTCTACTTACCAAAATGAATGTAGCAATTCATGTAAAAAAAAAAAAAGGAAAAAGACATCGTTTTCATCCTAAACTATAGTCGAAAAGTCGAATCCACACCTAAACTATATAAGTGACTTATTACACACCTTAACTATAAAAAAGTGATATTTTTTATACATTGTCAGACATTACACCACTTGCATGTGGTGTGGTGTTTTACACGCACTGTCACATCAGCATAATCCAAAAAAAATAAGGACAAAGACATCGTTTCCATCTCAAACTATAATCAAAAAGTCGAATCCACACCTAAACTATATAAGTGACTTATTACATACCTTAATTATAAAAAAAATGGTATTTTTTACACCCTGTCAGGCATTATACCACTTGTGTGGTGTTTTACATGCATGCGTTGCCACATCAGCACCACGTCAGCATAATCCGAAAAAATAATAAATTTATTATTTTCATAATTTTTTCTTTTTTCTTTTTAATTTAATTTTTTTTCCTTCTTCTTCAATGTCTAAAACCTCCATTGTTGTCAATGTCTGAAACCTCCATTACCTCCATTACACCATATTCACCACCATAAACTTTATCCCACCAATAAAATTACCATAACAATTAATTTATTCTAACATTGTTCTTCATCCGTAACCCATCGTCTTTTCTTAAAAAAAATAAAAAATCTCAGCTATAATGGCCATTATTGTTTCAAAAATTGGCCACTCAACTCTTGGTCTCTGTGTTTCAAATGATAATGGCCAACACATTTCCTTACTTTTTCTATTTATTTTTTAGCTATAGTTAAAAAAAAAACTAATATGGTAGCAAGCTACATTTTTGGATGGATTAATAATTAACATACAGAGAGGAGAAAGTCGATGATGAATACGACTTTTCCGACGAGAATTCACCGAAAAACATCCTTACTACAAAATTTTACATTTTTTTTTATAAAATTTGATTTTGCCCCCCGTTTAAACATCAAATACAATTTGATTTTGTTCATTGTGAAATTGACATTGATTCGATGAAGATGGAGGATGAATTATGTTATTTAGGGATGGGGATGGGGATGGGGTTGGAATTTGGAGGTGGGGTGATGAAAAAACTGTGTTGGTTGGGGTAGGGGTGATGAAGAAGAAGATGGTTTGGGGTTGGGGTGATGAAGAAGATGATGGTTTGGAGGTGGGGGGTGATGAAGAAGATGATTGTTTGGGGATGGAGGTGGGGGTAGGTAGATAGATGTTGGGGGTTGGGGAGGAGTATTTTAATTTTTTTAATTTTTTTTGTATTAATTTTTAATTTAAACTCGCCAATTTTTATTTAAATAATTATGTATTTTCCACGTCAGATCTAGGGAGTAAAAAGTATCACTTTTTTATAGTTAAGGTGTGTAATAGGTCACTTATATAGTTTAGGTGTGGTTTCGACTTTTCGCCTATAGTTTAAGGTGGAAACGATGCATTTTTTCTTAATGTTTTTAGCCGTTTATTTTTGTTATTTAATAGGCTGGACACATCTAAAATAAGTGTAACATACGTGCCTTAGAATGGGGGTCGCGGGGAGATAATAATATCATTTTTATATAGTTAAGGTGTGTAATAGGTCACTTATATAGTTTAGGTATAACTTCGACTTTTCTTATCTAGTATGAGGTGAAAATGATGCTTTCTCCCAAAAAAAATATTAAAGCTAAAAATGAAACATATGAAAATGTTATAGTACATGTGATCACTTTCAAAAAATTAATTTAATTAGAGATCATGTATTTATCAAAAAAGTCTTTTAAATTCTTTAACTTTAAGTAATAAAATACAAATATAAAAACAATTTTTTAAGAAAAGTTTTTTAGTTAGTAAGCCTTATTTGAAATGTAACTAAGGACTATCGAAATATATATATATATATATATAATAAAATGGATGACCCTTCTTCTTGCTGATTTCAGCTAGGATTATCATTGTGGAAGACAAATACGTGACGTTATACAACATGTACTTTCTCAACTCATGTTTACTTGTTAATTTTTCACTATTTCACCTCAAAAAAAATTAAAAATAATAATAAAATGTGATGTTACCATATTAATCTTAATCATTGTAAGTCATTTAAAATGTTAGCGAAATGAATAATAGTACTTAATACTCAATACGTTTCAAAAAGTACGATTTACTTTCTTTTTAACCTGTTTTTTAGTCTGTTTAAAAAAAAACAATTCTTTTGTTATAAATATATTTACATTATAATGAATGTCTATAAAAAAATATAGATAAGATCTATCAAGATCTAGTTGATATCTATCAGGATTTGAAGTATCTGTCTTTTAGTCAGAAATTAGGAATAAATTTTTCTTATAAATATATAGAGAGATTTTGTTCATTGTATCCTCAATCTAATGATCTCTCATACTCAAGAGAAATAAAGTCTCTTCTCTCTCTATTCTTCTTGTATTAGCTTTATATTTCACGTTATTAGCATGAGACTCTGCCAAATAAGGTGAGGTGAGATTATAAATCTAAAGGTAATTTCAAGGTTATAATTTCTTATGTTATTTGTCTTTTATTACTAATGATATAATTATTGTTATTTGAGGACACTCTGTCAAACAAGGTGAGGTGAGATTATAAATCTAAAGGTAATTTTAAGGTTAGTAATTTCTTATGTTATTTGTCTTTTGCTGCTAATGTTATAATTATTGTTATTTGAGGAAAAATAATTGGTTTGGAACCACTTATGCTTTAAATTCGTTCATGAAAAATAATATTTTTAAAAGAAATGATAATGAATTTAAGTCTCATCTCATTAAGAGGATAAGACATTGGGTTAAAAGTTCCAATGCACCATGATGATAAGATGTTGGATTCAAGTCTCATCGATTTATGCCTAAGAAACCTTTATATGGATAAGACCGTTGAGTTTGAATCTCAATGCACCATATTGATGATATTTGGATGGCTAAGGCAAAATGATGTGTGTTTTTTCTTTATGGCGTCTCCAAGATCCATAACATCTAAGTGGATTTTAACATCCAACACCCATGAAAGGTAGTTCTTGCTCGAGGCAACAAACTCAAGTTTTGTAAATTTATTAGCCATATGAAAAGAAAGAAAATAATACCTTAGCCTTCATATGAAAAGAATGAAACTTGTCCATTGAATATTTTCTATTCCATAAAGTGAATATGGTAGCAATATATGATAAGCCTGAAAGATGACAATTGCTCCATTCTTGAAGTAAATTTGGTAGCAATATATGATATACTCTGAAAGATATGTATGCCTCGATGTGCTCCTGAAGTAGTAATATCATGAAAGAGGTTAAAGCTATCAAAATTTGATAGACTTAAGGCATAATTATATTCCATTTCTGGGGAATGAGGATTTCAATTGTTTTAATGCAAACGTACATTTGATTGTGATGGTATCACAACTCACCTCTGAAAGAGGCTGAATAATTGAGAAAAGTTTTTTTAAAATTTATTTCTAAAATGTAATAGTAAATCTGAAATTTTCTGAAGAAAAAAGTACATGTCATGGTAAACTTGGAGTTTGCTTAGAATAAAAGTTCATAAATTGATATGAACGATTGTGACATCTCGAAGATGTGCATATTGAATATTAGACATGTATTGAAGAACTAGAAGATTCTTCAAGAATTGTTTATGTCGCTTATTCTCATGATAAGTTGGTTGGACCATCTAATATTGAGATTGAATCCCTTAAAATCTGAAAAGTATAAAAGATGAATATGGGCCCATTCACCAGTCATGTGATCTATTAAGATGCATCGATATAAGATGATCACTTGTACATTTTTTGTCAACCTGCAGTTTGACATTCATAAAGTTGCTTGCTCAATAAAATTGAGTTAAGAGCTTTAATTTCAGATTGTGTAATCAATATAATTCATCTTGATGATGATGGTTTAGCATTGAGTGCCTTCGATAAATAGCTGAACTATTGTTAATGAGAACAAAACTTCATGTGTTGGTTTGAAATCGATATAGTATATACAAAAGTATTTTGTATGCATCAAACCAATAAATTATGATTAATTTCCTCTCAAAGTTGGTTTTGAGTCAGGAATCACACATTGTTCATCTAATATTTTTGATGTGCGGTATACTATTAATGAATATACCATGATGCACAAAGATGAAATCCTCAAAGAGGATAGAGAATGTACATTAGTTTTTCTAACATAAGGAGGAGATCATAAGCAGCTATGAAATATGTTAGGAATTATCACCAGATCCTTATTCAAAAGATAATTCAAGTTAAATACCGAAAGAATCTTATATTTAAGTTGCAAATGCTCCTATTTTATGTCCCTAAAGGACAAAGTCTATGCATGCGTGAAGCATGATAGACAAATCGATTCCAAATGAAATAATTCTTGAAAAGGATAATGAGCAAATAATCATAATAAGAAGGTAATGTGCTCTTGAAGAGCCTACAATATAACACTTCATGAAACCTTATGAGAGGTTCAGGTACCTAAAAATAATAAAGTGATAGGATCTCAAATGTTATGTCGCATTGTGAACCGATACAAAATGATATATCATTAACGATATCTTTGATACAATATTGACGCAATATTATAAAAAATTGCGAGGATCTGAATTCTACGTTTATTTAAACATGCTAACGTAGAAACATCTATCAAGTGACATGAAAGGATGTATCTCGATAAGCGTAAAGCTTATTAGATTTGCAGTCCAGATACTTGAAGATGTCACTCATGAAATCGTGAATAGTGTCACTTGACAAAACTTATATGAAAACTTTGTAAATATTCAAAATGTTTGAAGCATATAAAAGTTTCTGGGAAACTTATTTATAATCCTTATATTGTATAAGCTTATACTTGAAAATTATTGGAACTCTTGGAGCGTTTTCAAAAGCAATAGATTATTTGCTGAAATGAGAAATATATCAAATTGGATTGGTCCTGAAGTACCATATCTTAGTACAATTGATGCACTAATGTATCTTGTAAATATTACAAGGCCTGATATAGACTTTTTCGGTTAATTTGTTAGCAAGATATAGTTCTGCTCTTACTGAGACATCAAAATGGAATCAAACACATAATCTTATTTTGTTCTAAAGATTGCAGTCCGACCTTATTTATTATGCTAATGTTGGGTATTTATTTAACTCACATATATCTCGATCTCAAGCATGCAATGTGTTCACATGTGGGGATACTGCCATATCTTAGAGATATATAAAGCAGTCTATCTAGCCACTTCATCGAACCATGTTGAGGTAATAAATATTCATGAAGCAAGCCGAGAATGTGTATGGTTGAGGTCCATGATACATCTAATTCGAGAAAAATGTGATTTGAAATATGACAATGTATCTACAATTTTATATAGAGATAATGCAGCATGCATAGCACATCTTAATGGAGGATTCATAAAAGGAGATAGTACGAGACACACTTCATCAAAGCTTTTCTACATACATGAGCTACAAAAGAATGATGATAATAATGTGCAACAGATTTGTTCAAGTGACAATATGATTGATTTATTCACCAAGTCTCTTTCAACTGCAACTTTCAAGAAGATAATGCACAAGATTGGGATGCAAAGGTTCAAGAATGTTCTCATTAGGGGAGTTAATACGCGTTGTAAGCTTTTTTCCTTACGAGGTTTTATCCCACTGGATTTTTCTTGTAAGGTTTTTAATGAGGCAACCTATATGCGTATTGTTAGAGATGCGTACTCTTTTTCCTTCACTAGATTTTTTTTATCACTGAGTTTTTTCTAGTATGGTTTTAACGAGGCATATTATCTCTCAATTAGACATTCAAGGAGGAGTCTTATAAATGTATTTACATTATATTGAATGTCTATAAAAAAAAAAATATAGATGAGATCCATCCAGATCTAGTTGATATGATTTGAAGTATCTGTTTTTTAGTCACAAACTAGGAATAAATTTATCTTATAAATAGAGGGGTTTTGTTCATTGTATCCTCAATCTAATGAAAAGAAGTCTCTTCTCTCTCTATTCTTCGACTTAATATTTCATAACACCTTTCCTTTTTTAATAATATTTAAACTCCTTGTCAAATCAAAATAAATTATTCTTTTTTAAAATAAAAGAAATAATAAGGGTAAAATAAGAATAAAATAATATAGCTCTTTTTTCTTTGGTCTTTCAATTTATTTGTGTAATATTGACTTTTTGACACGTTTTTCTCTCGACGGTGTTGATAATAGTTTATATCTCCCAATATAATTTGAGGTCAACGACCAATATAATTTAAACTCTTGCCGAAACAAGTCTAAGAAACATATTCGGCTACTTCTAGTCAATCACAATCACAAGATTTTCCAACAGTAAAAATGGAAAAAGAAAAATAGTAGGAGAAATGAAATTAAATACTAGCAGAGTAACCTTAGGTTTCAGCCTAAGTTATTGAATTTTATCAAATCCATAATGACCCGTACAATAACTCTTAATTAAAGAAACTTACAACAATAACAACATACTCAGTGTATTATCACAAGGTGGGGTCTGGAGAGGATAAGTGTACCTAATCTATACCATTACCTCAGATAAAATAAAAAGATTATTTTTTATACACCCCCGGCTCAAAACAGATAACAGTATAATCAATAAACATAATTAATCAAATAGGAAGTATACTACTATATGGTCTGTTTGCGGAGTAACTCATGAATTTACGATAGAGCCGATATAATCGTTCTTCGAGTTTGCAATTTAACAATTGAATTGCAGAGTATGAGATAGAAATGACATAAATAATTGGGCATAGTGAATAGTGATGGAAAAAGAAGTGATAAGTAAGATGCCAATGTGAGAGGACCAAATACAGTGCCAATAATTTTAGCGTAATTTGGGGGGTGACAATGATGGTTTGAAGTAGAAATATTTAATCTTAGCTGAGCATCGCAGGAGAAACAGTAAATTAGGAAACTTGTGATGCCTAAATACATTTTTATAGGGTGGAGTTCAAAGGGGGACTTATTACTGGGTTGGTATCTAAGCTGTAGAAGCTCAACCATAGATGGAAAAATGAAAGCAATTATCATGCTTTTGTGTAGTGAAGAAGAAGAAGGAGGAGGCGATGTAAAGAAACTGTACTCTTCTTGACGAGAACAAAAATTGATAATGTTGACGGAATATGTGGTATTGAATTAATGATTATGGTCATTGGAGTTTTGGGAACTACTCCAAGAAACTCTTGTTCTTCTTTCTACTGCATCCGCCATTGAAGGAAGAGCGAGGCCGCGAGATTAGTATTTATAGAGAATCTATTTTCTCTATTTCAAAAAGAATGATCCCTTTTTTAGCAATGCTTTATAATTACAACTTTCATATGATATGTTTAAAATTATATTTTAATATATTTGAGATAATTTTAATTGAAGACCTCACAATCTATAAAATTAATTTATTTTGTAAAATTTTGTATCAAATTAAAATAGATCATTTTTTTTAAAATTGATTAAACATGAATGCATCAAGTACCGACTCTGATACCTAGCTTGTCCTACGGAATTTAACTTTACTACTTACATCATACCTTATCAGCATGGGGTCAACATGAATACCCTGTCACATGGGGTGATCAACATGAGTATTTTTCTGGAAAAAAAAAATTGGCTGATTAGTTAGAGGTGATCAACACGAGTCACTTCTTTTGCTTGTAAATAAAACAACTAGTTATTTAGAGGTGGTTTGGTTCTTTAGAGATTGTTTGGTATGGGATATTTAGAGGTTTTTTAGTATGGGATATGGAATAAATAAAATCATTTCATGTATTAGGATTTAATATTTTAGAAAAGATAGAATAAATAATTTTGAGATTAATTAATATCCTGTATCAACAAATACTAAATTTTATTCTAAGATTATTATTTTTTATACCTCATAGCAAATGACTTCTAGAGGAGTGTGGGACAATAACAATGCATGCAAGTCTAGAGGAGTACTCTAATGTGTGTTCGATTTTTGAACTCTTTTAGTACTTTATTTTTGTGACTAATATCTATGGAGAACTCTTATTGTTTATTCGATTGTGATTCCATCAAGAACAGCTATACGGCTATCCAGGATTTAAGTTAAATTTATGTTGTTTATATTTAAACTCTTGATCAGTTGGATATATGAAATTGTTAATAATAGACTACATATATAATTATTAAATACATCTGGGTTATTCTGTAATTAGTTATTCTTCAGTTCTCTATATATACAGCTGTAACCCCTTCAATATCAATAAGATCAATTATTATTAAATTATATCATGGTATCAAAGCTAGGGTTTCTTCTTCCGCCCAAACCCTAATCTCTCCTCTTTTCCGACGTGTGTGCGTCGCCGCCACCGTCTACACCACGCCGCACGGCCTCCCTCCTCTGCCGTAGGTCGGCGCCATGGACAAGGTTGTTGATCCTCTGTCAAATTTACCGTCTGGAGTAAAATTACTGCTCAGGAATCTCCACAATCTCATCCCCGAAAAATTATCTGACAACAACTACCCGGCCTGGGCACTTAACGTCCGCACCGCCCTCGCAGCCAACTTGCTGCTCGGATGGATTGACGGTGCGGAGAAGCCGCCGCCCGAGACAGCCGAGGAGGACGGCGTCATGCTCCCAAATCCCGACTACCTTCCGTGGATGATCGTAGACACTCAGATCCGAGCCTGTCTTCTCGTCGTTATTAGCCCCTCTGTGCACAAACACGCCCGGGGTTTTCTCACATCGGCTTCACTTTGGGACGCACTAGCCACAAGGTAAAACTCTGTGTCCACGGCTCATATTTTTCAGTTGCGTGACAGATTGCATACTCTTCGGAAGGGAACGAAGACGATGACTCAATACCTTGATGATGTGGCCTCTATTCTGTCTGACCTAGATGCTGTAAACGAGATTATTCCTGAACGAGACGTGGTGAATGTCGTGCTACGTGGTCTTCCGTCTGGCTATTCCTCTCTCAAACAACATATTCGCCTCTCACCTGTCGAAATCACTCTGAATCAACTGTCTGGATGGCTTAATGCAGAAGAATTGAATCTAGACATGGAACACAAATTACTACTCGGAGAAGCCAGTTCCACCCCTGGCATCACGGCTCTTTACTCGGCTGGCAGCGGGGGCTCGGCCAGGGGTCGCGGTGACGATCGCCGTAACCAAGGGCGAGGCAGCGGCGGCGGTGACCGTCGGAACGCCGGGCAGCAAGGCAGAGGCGGGCCTCCACCGAGGGACGGCTTCCAGTCAGGCCACGGACAGGGATGAGGAAACCAGCGGGGGCCCACACGAGATCTTCCGACGTGCCAAATTTGTGCTAAACGGGGCCATTCTGCGGCTAATTGCTGGTATCGTTATGATGACTCGCAGAATATAAATCGCCAGTCCGGCGGATCAAGGGCGATGCATGCGTCCACAAACGCTCAATCTGGCGATTGGTATCTAGACACAGGTGCTAACACCCATGTGACGTCGGATTATTCACAACTTCAAGCTCCTTATCCGTATCATGGCTCAGAAACTATTACAGTAGGCAATGGTCAATCCCTTCCCATCACAAACACCGGCTCTAGGTATGTCTATACCCCAAATGGTAAATTTCATCTCTCAACCTTTCACCACGTCCCTTCCCTCACATCTAATCTTTTATCTGTTTATCGCTTTACTAAAGAAAATAACTGCACCCTCATTTTTAATGACACCAATTTCCAGATAGTGGACAATACCACGAACCGGGTGCGGTACACGGGCCGCTGTGAGCATGGGCTATACACTCTTCCATCCAGGTCTCCGTCTGTTGTGAGTCAAGCCATTCTCTCGTCCACCTGGCATCGCCGGCTTGGGCACCCATCATCCGCCATCACCAAATCCATTTTATCTTCCTTAGGTTTTAATTTTTTAGGGAAATTACATTGCGAGTCCTGTTCAGTGTCTAAATCTTGTCGTTTACCTTTTTCAGTGTCTGAACACAAGGCCACTGCGCCATTTCAATTAATTCATTCTGATGTTTGGGGTCCAACCTCAGTTCCTTCTGTTCAAGGTTTTCGTTATTATATCTGTTTTGTTGATGATTACAGTAAATTCACTTGGCTTTATCCTCTGAAATTTAAATCCGAAGCTTATACTGTTTTTGTCAACTTTGACCGAATGGTTCAAAATCAATTTAATGCCAAAATCAAAATTTTTCGAAGTGACAATGGCAAAGAATTTGTCAACAATGCATTTGGTGTTTTTCTTCAAAGTCTAGGGGCTCTTCATCACACTTCATGTCCATATACCCCTGAACAAAATGGCGTTGCTGAGCGCAAACACCGTCACCTAATAGAAACAGTTGTTGCGCTCCTCCATGATTCCACCTTACCTGTTTCCTTTTGGGTTGATGCCCTTGCTACTGCCAACTACCTCATAAATCGCATGCCCACTCACACTCTCTCCAACTCCACTCCATATGCCCATCTCTACAATCATCCACCCGACTACATCCATCTCCGCCCGTTTGGGTGTCTGGTTTATCCCTGGTTGCGTACACACACTCAACATAAACTTCAACCTCGGTCCACCCCTTGTGTCTTTCTAGGCTATCATCCCACTATCAAAGGTTACAAATGTTTCGATCCTGTATCTCAGAAAACATATGTTTCCCGTCATGTTCGTTTTGTGGAGGAACAATTTCCTTACACAAGTCTTTCCTCTACTCCATACTCCCCCAATCCACTTGGCATTGTGCCATTATTTCCGTCCTTTTCACACGCTCATGCTCCGGCTCACTCGGCACCTAACCCGGTACCCCACTACGCCACTACCCACTCAAACCAACTACCCACCCACCCGAACCCCCAAACCCCCCACCCGAACACCCAGCCGACTGCCACACAACCCACCACTTCCCTACATCATACTCCTAACACACATACAGCCACCCCATCCACCGCTGCACATCCCAGCTCCCACGGCAGCCCCACCCAACCCCCGTCCATACATCATACAACTCCACCACCCCTTCCTAATCACCCTCCACTCAACACTCACCCTATGACAACCCGAGCCAAGGTCGGTACCTTCAAACCCAAAGTCTACCACACTCAAATACCCTTTGATGCACATCCCATAACTGAGCCTACTACCTACAACCAAGCCTCCAAAAATAGTTTCTGGTGCCAAGCTATGGATGAGGAATTTCAGGCTCTGAATGAACAACGTATATGAGATTTGGTACCTTTGCCTAGTAACAGAAAGTCTATTGGGTGCAAATGGGTGTTTCGCATCAAACGAAATTCAGATGGATCTTTTTCTCGCTATAAAGCACGTCTGGTTGCAAAAGGGTATCATCAGGAGTATGGTGTGGATTATAAGGAGACCTTCAGCCCTGTTGTTAAGCAACAGACTATTCGTCTGGTCTTGTCTCTTGCTCTTCACTATGATTGGCCTCTTCATCAGTTAGACGTCAGCAATGCCTTTCTTCATGGTCATCTTGAGGAAGACATCTATATGGTTCAGCCACCGGGATATGTTAATCCCAACCGTCCTCACTATGTTTGCAAGCTTCGCAAATCACTGTATGGCCTGAAACAGGCCCCACGTGCCTGGTACACACGCCTCTCTACTTTTCTGCAGGGTCTTGGTTTTCGCACCTACCATCATGACAACAGCCTCTTCACCCTTCACTGTTCTCGAGGGACAGTCATCATTCTTATCTATGTGGATGATATTGTTATTACAGGCAGCTCATCATCACTCATCACTGAAATTACTGAGGCTATGCATCGTGACTTCAAACTTAAGGACCTCGATCCTCTGGAGTTCTTTCTTGGCCTCGAACTCATCCGCAAATCGGGAACCATATTGATGCATCAGACAAAATATACCCTTGAACTTCTAAATCGAGCTGGAATGACAGACTGCAAACCCGCGGTCACTCCCATGGCAGTCCGCCAATCCCCAGGGCCGAATACTCCCTTTGTTGATCCTACACTATATCGGAGCCTCGTCGGTGGACTTTATTATCTTGCTGTTACTCGTCCGGACATCCAATATGCAGTCAATCGAGTCTCCTAATCAATGCATGCTCCCACAGAACAACACTTTCAGGCCTTGAAACGCATTCTGCACTATCTTAAAGGTACTCTTCAATGTGGAATTTTATTTCAAAAGGGCTCGTTTGATATATCTGTTTTTTCTGATTCGGATTGGGCTAACGACAAAGATGATCGGAAGTCCACTACTGGATATATTGTTATGATGGGACCGAATCTGATTTCCTAGTGCACCAAGAAGCAAACGCGAGTGTCCCGTTCCTCCACAGAAGCAGAATATCGTGCCATGGCTGCGGGTGTTGCTGAAGCCATGTGGTTACGATACCTTACAGATGCACTTGGCATTCCCCCGACGAAACCACAGATTTATTGTGACAATCAGTCCACTATTTGTGTTACCAAAAATCCAGTCCTTCATGATCGTATGAAGCATGTTGGGTCCGACTGTCACTTTGTTCGCGATGAGGTACTTGCAGGAACGATGGCCACGCACTATGTCCCATCTACTGACCAGCTTGCTGATATTCTCACCAAGCCTCTTCCGTTACAGCCTTTTCATTATCTCTGCTCCAAGCTGCCCCTCGTTGCCGCTGATCAGCTTGCGGGGGGATAATAGACTACATATATAATTATTAAATACATCTGGGTTATTCTGTTATTAGTTATTCTTCAATTCTCTATATATACAGCTGTAACCCCTTCAATATCAATAAGATCAATTATTATTAAATTATATCAGTTAACATTCTAATTAATGTAATTGAATTTGTGCTTATTTTATAATCCAGTGATGCGTACACTTGGTTGTGCTGATTGCCTATGGAATTAGAGCTTCAAAATCAATAGAGATTGCTAGTTCTGGTGGGGCCCTTCCCCGAACACCGCACATAGCGGTAGCTTTAATGCACCGGACTGCCCTTTAGTTTATCTCGTCCCAAGTTTTTTTCAGAATTATGATTTATGCAAGCTTAATGATTGGGAGTATGATTAAGTAAAAATAAGTCTTTGCTTCAGTAGATCGTGATATATAAACTTAGGATATATTATAACCCATGCATGAGTTTTGATATAGTGTTATTTATTGAACGATCACTAATTTATTTTTTTATTCAATTTAATAAAATGTTATATTAAACAGATCATTGTCATATATGTGACCTCAATTTATATAAGTAGATGATTTGGGGTATATATAGAGTTTAGCTTATTCGCAAAAGATTGAATTATATGTTCTTATAAGTTAAAGTTATAGTTCACATTCGTAGATAAAATTTGGATAAACCATCAAAATGATTGTAGCATCAGATTAAATGTAATTTATCTTGATTACGAAAATGGAACAATACTAACTTCTCATGCTAGTGCATTTTGTATGTATTGAATAGGATCGAGTAGAGATATTATTTTAGATCGACTGATAAAAACATATTCTCTAAACTATTAAATATACTTATATTCTCAATCTTGATATTACTATCATGATCTATATATATTATTATATTATGTATCATTTTGATTTATTAAAAGATGAAATTCTAAGATGGGTCAATATTCACGGTAGATTGGATGATAATAATATATATTGGTGAAATAATAAGTTAGTTGATGGAATCCATGTCTCGGTTTAAAGATTTATGATACGCCTTTTATGAGAAGCTTATAAGTTTTCATGTGTAAACCCGGTTGGTGAATTTACGAATTCGACATATGAAATAAGTTAAGCACTACTCTAAAGGAAATTAATCATTATATTAAATTCGTCAATAATTTTATTTATTGATTAGTATCTGCAGGAATTACATGAGTGTTTAATGGAGAATTTGATAATAAAATAGAACTATTATTATATATCAATCTTTTGCTCTGCTTGCTATTGACTTGACTACATTGTCAGTGATACAATTACGAAATTTTAGCGAAATAATTTATAATTTATTATGAAAAAAGTAATTTAAATTAGTGTTTTGAATTATTTCCTTAATAGAGAGCCCCAACAATCAATTCAGTGGAGTGCCCATATTAAACTAGTACTCGAAATCCTATTTTCTATGAAAAAAAGAAAAAGTCACCCTTTATTCTTGAGTTCAGGTAGAAACAGACGTGTGTTTTTCATTCTGCTTTGGATCGAAGAGTATCTATATAAATAGGGATCTCCGTAGCCCAAAAATTTAGTTTTTTATTCCGCACTTGTCCATTCAAATATTGAGAAAGTTTGGTTGAGAAGTTGGGATCATTGTAGAAAACCACATATTAGAAGACGGATTCACTTCAAGATATATGTTTAATTACGCTTCAAGAGGTATTTTTGGTTAATTTTAAACCTTCTTTATGCGAACTATGTGTTTATATTACATGCAAGTCTATTTGTATAGGTATGCCCGTTTTCCATAATGAACAACGTCAACGGTACGTAATCTGATAATGAGTGGCTAATAACAAATTCACACGAATCAAAGAAGTTGAATGAATGCATAGAGGCGATTTAACTCTAGGTTAGCTGTGATGATCTCTTTACCCTCATTTTCCACAGACTTGGTTAGTTGAATAGAGAATAGGTCAAGATAATCTTTTCTTAGCATCTTAGTCTTAGAAAACTCACATGCATTTGATTACGACGGCAACATCTTTCCCAGATACTTGCTACATGCACACGTGTCTTTATTGGTTTTCTGGGGGGGGGGGGGGGGGTTAAATACATATACATGTGCTATAACTACCCAATATTTCAAACAAAAATTCAGTTTCTTTTCCAATTTATCGGACTATCACAACTTCCATGAAGGTTCATATATAGATCCGCATCATAAATTCTTAGCACAGGTCATAATCATATTCCACACCTTCAAATATATATGGAGTACAAGTGGTATGTAATATGTATTAACGTTGTAAATCAAATTTATTATGAGTAATTTTAAATTTGACACTAAATTTATATGGGTCAATTGATCTTATATTCCTTTTTATGATTTCGATTTTAGTTTTATGTTTTTTAATAAAAAAATCTTAATTAGTTTTACACGTAAAAAGTTTGAAAATAACATAACAAGTTTTAAGAATATTATCTTTCTTATATTTAAGTTGTAAGTGATAATGTTATTAATCTGCAGCGTCTAAGCATGTATCTGAAGCATTGTCAATATTTCTTGCCTCGGGAATGGGGATTTTATGTGCTTTAATTTATACATCAAACAAGAAACTGTTCATTCTCGGAAGTAAATTTATTTATGTATAAATATATAAAGATACAATGGTTTGTACAAGCATATAATTTGATGAGAACGAATCCACATTGAGCATTTACATCAAATTAAAAGGTAATTACATATATGTTATGTGTTTGAATAATATAAATTTTTTTTTTTTACTTAATCATAACTAATTAATATGTAATATGCTTTATTAAATTATTTAATCAACATAAATCATATTGATTTCGTACAAGGAGTCGTGCAAGTAAGTCTTACCTTTTAAAACAAAAGGATATGTTACATAGCCCTAGTGCAAAATTTATTTTCTGATTATTATTTTTTCCTTTTTTCTGTGTGCCTCAATTTCTATTTTCTAGTACAAGAAGAAACAGGGAAGTACAATGTCAAATATATACAGTGCAAATTGAAATGTTTAAAAGGATCCAACATGTTGTCAAACATCAAAAATGAATGGCCAAATAAGTACAATGTCAAATACTACTTGTTATGGTATTTTTTTTAGTTGGCTGGCAATGGGCGGTGCGGGTACGGGTGCGGTGCGGGCTTTAAGCTATGCGGTGTGGTGTGGATTTTAAGTTATGCGGTGCGGTGTGGGTTAAAATAATTTTTTTTTTAAATGGTGTGGTGCGGGTTGCGGGTATATATGGGTTTAAAATAACAAAAAAGATAAAAATTAATATTGTTCTCGTGAATATACCTAAAATTATATATGTTCTTTACTTAAATTTTATGATACTTAAAACTACAAGCATAACAGCACAAATAAATAATTTTATAGTAGTTTTTTTAACATCTTTATTCATTTGAATAAAAATATGATATTTGATCATTAATTGTATACGTTATACTTTTTGACAATTTTTTAGTGAAAAGTGATATAGTAGAAATTAGTTATTATTTTCTAGTTGTAGATTTGAAAATATTATGATTTTCAATAGAGCTACAAATTTTTTTTAAAAAAAGGAAAAAAATAAAAACATGGAGCGGTGCGGTTATCCGCGGGTATGAATGTCGGGCGAGTTTATGCGGGTTTAAATATCATGCGGTGCGGTACGATTTAGTAAAAACCCGCACCACACCATTGTCATCCCTAGGTTGGACTAGAGGTGTCAAATGGGCCGGGCCGGGCCAACCTGGAACCGGCCCTTCCATTTTAACCGGGTTGCGGGCCGATTAAGGGTCGGGTTTGACGTTAACCGGGCCGGGCCAAACAGTAAAAAAATTAAAACCCACCCTAACCCGGCCCACTTAACCCAACCCGGTCAAACCCACCAAAATCCGGTCAAACCCGTTTAAAAAATAAATAAATAATCCAATATACACTATATACACTCCAATATACACTATATACACTACAATATACAATATATATTTAAAAAAATATATATAAACAATTACACATATATACGTACCATTCAATATATAATTATATATGACTATACGTACTACTTTAAATAAAACATATGCTATAATAGTAAATATATATATATATATACACTACAATATATATATATATATATATATATATATATACTAATTTATAAAACATATACACATGTATACGTTAAATATATACTACTTTAGAAGATATATACACATATATATGCACCATTTAATATATATGTACTACTTTAAATAAAATATATATTACAATATACATACATATATATATATATATATATATATATATACAACAATATGTATATATCTATAGTTACATACTAACTTATAAAACATATACACTTGTATACTTTAAAGATATATGTCTATAGAAGATATATACACATATATACGCACCATTCAATATATATGTACTACTTTTAAAAAAGTATATACTACAATATATATACTAATTTATAAAACATAAAGTAATTTATACGTTAAATATACACGTCTATAGAAGATCTATTCACATATATACACTCTATTCTATGTATATGTAATACTTTAAATCAAATATACTATAATATATATACATTACAATATATATTTGTATAGTTATATACTAATTTATGAAACATATACACATGTATACATTAAATATACACGTCTATAGAAGATCTATTCACATATATACACTCTATTTTATGTATAATTGTATATGTAATACTTTAAATGAGATATACTACAATATATATACATTACAATATATAGTTATATACTAATTTATAAAATACATACACATGTATACGTTAAATATACACGTTTATAGAAGATCTATTCACATATATACACCCTATTCTATGTATATGTAATACTTTAAATGAGATATACTACAATATATATACATTACAATATATATTTGTATAGTTATATACTCATTTATAAAATATATACACATGTATACGTTAAATATACACGTCTATAGAAGATCCATTCACATATATACACTCTATTCTATGTATATGTAATACTTTAAATGAAATATACCATAATATATATACATTACAATATATATTTGTATAGTTATATACTAATTTATGAAACATATACACATGTATACGTTAAATATACACGTCTATAGAAGATCTATTCACATATATACACTCTATTCTATGTATATGTAATACTTTAAATCAAATATACTATATACGTCTATAGAAGATTTATTCACAATATATATATATATATATATATATCGGGTCGGGCCGGACCGATTAATCGACGGGCCTGAACCGACTTGATCCTGGCCGAGTTAATCGGGCTTATTTTAACAAAATAACCGGCCCGGGACCTGAAACCCTAAAGCCCTAGGACTTATCGGGCTGGATTAGGTAGTCGGGTTGGGTCGGGCTGGCCCACTTGACACCCCTAGGTTGGACTGCATAGTTTTCACCGCAGTAATATATTTCCTTTACGTGTCACGAACGTAGGCACAAGGTCTTAAGTTGTATTAAATTTTGTGTCACATTTCTTGTGGTTAAGAATTATTTAGTAGTTTTATTTGTTTTTTGATTTCCGAAGATATCTCCATAGCCGGCAGCTGTAAGATTAATTCTTCGTTCCTTTGTTAGTGCACTAAGTGGTAGGGAACTGGCCACAGAGTTTGCTCCATTCACCAGAGGCGGGGATCCCGACCTCTTGTTTAAGGAACATGGCGCTGAATCACCATGCCAATTCTAGTGATTAAATTATTTAGTTACTGAAAAGTTAGTTTGATAGAAAGAAGTTGTTTAATATTGATAATCAAGTGAATTTGATGTTATTGTAAATATTTATTTTATGACTGATTTCGAATTGTGCACGTAAGTAAAATAGTATAAGGATCTTATTACATTCATATTTATTTGTCGGTTAAATTGAATGTACAAAACCTTTTAAGTATTTCATGTACTTGTATTTTGTAAAAAACTACTCAAGAATCTATATATAATATAAAGGAAGGTCATAGAGAAGGTGATATGGCACCCCTCTATGACCTCCATTCATATTTATTTTTTTTCTTAAATTTTTAACATTTTTCTCTCATTTTAATACAATCTATTTATTTTATCTTCTTTTCTTTCCCATCCTTTTCGTTTCTTTCTGCCTGTGTTCAATGTAATTGTTGCATGAGCAAATACCACAATAACTATCATTTATTATTAATCTACCGTATCATGTTCCTTAACAGTAACAATAAGCATTTACAACTTTTGAAGTTTAAATATTTATTTTGCAACTCTTCTCCTCGATTGTGATTAACCTAATGTAGAAAAAGTTTCATTTCTTTCTTTTTTCAGTTCTATAAATCTTTTCTTTATCCCCTATTTAATATTTATCTTTTGAAATTTCGAGAATATAATCCAGTTTTCTTTCCAAATGCTCAAATAAATTAATTTCGAGGATCGAAAGAAAGAAAGACACAACAAAGTACAGGTGAAAGCTTAATTTTTTTGTCACAATTATATTCTGTTTTTTAGACGTTCAAAATAGCGATAATAAAAATTTATTTTTATCTAAACATTGATTGGAATGAATTTTATCCTCTCAAATGTATATTATTACTTTGAAATAGCAAATGACTTCGGAGAACATATCGATATAAATTTAGGCAATAGAAAAAAATTAACGGAGTAACATTTTCTCATATATTGTTTGTTCTATTTTGAAAATGTGTAAATTATAAAAGAATTCATGATATGAATATTGTATTAAATACAATTGAATGTTCCTAGGATATGTGGTAATTACTTTTCGATAAAAAGTTGTGATTATTTTTGTAAGTTCACATGTTGTGCTATATAGATGCTCTGATTGTCGATGCATTTATAGAGGAGCAGACTTGAAAGAGATTTTTGCAAGAGCATCTTGTCATTTGAGTTTTTTCACCAATCATCAAAAATAACCAAAAAAAATATATTATATTTCAAATGTTTCATCTTTATTATTTTATATTTTATATATGAAATTTTTTATTTTTTTAAGTTTATAATTTCTATTGATTCAAAATAATAAAACTTATGACTTTGTTGGAAGTAATTATCTTTTTGTATCCTCTTTTTGGCCTTTAATATACTTAAAAATGTGTAGATATATTGCATGAATTTTTCATTACAAATCCTTCAGTGTATGCTTCGAATAATATTAAAAAATCTAAACAATAATGTTTTCAGTCTCTTTAGTTTCTCATCTTTATTATAATCTTTGGTTAAGAATTTTATTTTTTTAAATTTTTTTTAGATAATGTTTCCTCTTTCTCTATTTTTATTGTAAAATAATAAAGATGTCAATTAATTATTCATTCATATTCTTTGTAAAATTTAATGCTCTTTATTACTAAAATAATTAATTGTAATATTCATGACATTACTTTGGTATGCCATATCATAGTCCTATTAACAAAGACATTTAAAGATTTTGCACAAATGACATATTAGTCTTTTAAGTTACTTTTATTATGTTTTTGGTGCTTATTATATTCATGCTTTAGTTTGACTTGCAGAATAAGATGAAAATTATTGAACGGTGATCGACTTATGAAAGTGAATAATGTTGACAAGAGCTCGAACGATTGTGCATTTATTTTATTTTTTCTTTTATCTTTTAATGATTAAGGTTATAAGAGTGATGTTGCATTATTTATCTTTTTATATGTTCTCTTTATGATTTCTCTTTATTTTGTATGTTATATGAATTCCTAATTATAGTAAGTTTATAGTTTTTTTTTGGTTCAAAATAGTCACTTACGACGTTATTGAAAGTCTGTTGACTGCCAACTAAAAATTTCCCTCTATGTACTGATGCTTTACGATCTCTTATAACGGCACAAAGTGCGGACAATTTCACTAGTTGTTAGAATAATATTAATTACAACAACAATCACCGTGGGATGAGATGGATATTGCAACTTGCAAAAAAGAAGAGTTTGGATTTATGTATTTTTGGATCTATTTGTTAATCTTTATATTTCTATTTATCGTATGTCGTATTTTTCTCTATTTTCTAGTGGCATTATTTCTTATCTCTAATTTTTTTTGTTTGTGTCACTCATCCACTTGTTACTATTCTTTATCTTGAGCCGTGGGTCTATCGAAACAACCTCTCTACTTCTTCGGAGGTAGTGATATGGATTGCGTACATTTTACCCTTCCCAGACCCCACTTTATGGAAATACACTGAGTTTGTTATTGTTGTTGTTGGTGAAATAAGGTCCCGTTAATGCTTCTTATTAAATGTTTTTACTTTTCATTTAATTAGTTTAGTGTACATGCTTTATAAGTTTACATCGTATCAAATTTTTCCATCAAAAAGATTTCAATTAAAGAAAATATACTAAAAATTATTAAAATAGAAGAATCCACTGACATGTTGATTTTTAAGAAAAATAAAAATAATATTATAATTACTTTTAATTTTTTGTATTAAAGAAAGTTTCATGAAAAAGAAAAATTTTAAACCCCTATAAATAAAAGACGTTTCGATTTTGAATCCAGCCAAATCAAATATTTTAGTGTACAGTAGTAAAACCACATTAAATTCAGGGGTTCGCTTTTGTCGAAAAATTATGGTCAATAGGTAGTGCAAGTGTGGTAGGGGTGCTCATGGGTTGGTTTGGGTCGGTTATTGGTCAAAGTCATAATCAAATCAACTTAGTCAATTTTTAAATTTCTAAATCAAACTAAACCAAACAAAAAAATAACCGTCGGTTTGGTTCTTGTCGATTTAGTGCGGTTTGGTTCGATTTTTTTGGTTTATAACTTTAGCTAATGATAAAAATTGAAAATTTTAAAAAAAAAACTCCAATCTAACATATGAGATTTCAATCGAGTGTTGTATCTCAACCTTGAAACTAAGATGTCAACTGAATGTTATACTTCGGCAAAGTCATGAACAACACCATATGAATGCTTCTAAAAAAATATTTAAAAACTACATTTAACAGAATAATATGATAAACTCTCAAAAAGGTGAATACATAAACTTCTTGCTCAACAAAGTTCAAAAAGAAAGTTAAAATTAGTGATTGTCTATAGTCTAATGAATCTCAGCTGTAAATTTTAATATACAACAATATATTATTTTCACAATTAGTATCATTTGTCATTCAAAGTGCGAAATTCATTTAGAATCTCATAAGGTACTGTCAACTGGATGAAGACATATGACTGAATGTATTACGACTAAAGTTAAATCATGATTAAAATATAAAATGTAACAAATATTTATATTGTACTTATGAATAATATATAAATAATTATAATATATATAGATATATCGGTTCGATTTGATTATTTTGTCGATTATTTTAGAGTAAAATCAAATCAAACCAAATTAATATCGATTTTTTAAAATTCAAAACCAAACCTAACTAAATATCAAATTTATGAAAATCCCTACTTGACGGTATATAAATTAAAGAATTTGCAGCAGCAAACATAGGTGATGACGTTACATTAATTGCATCATGTATATGACGTAAATAGAAGTGATGACGTTTCATAATTTGAGTTACTAGTATTTTTTTGTTTTTGTTTTCACAAATGTGTTTTATTTGTCCTTTTATTTATTCTGAATATTTAAACCTTTAATTGCTATTGAATTTTGAAAAAAGTTATATTTACCCTTACAAAGTTAAATTTCAATTAGGGATGACAATGAGGCGGTGTGACTGCAGTGTGGTGTGGGTTTTAGACTATGCGGGGTGGTGCGGGTTAGAGTAAGTTTATTTTTAAATGGTACAGGGCGGGTTGCGGGTATATACGGTTTTAAATTTAAAAAAAAAAAATAAAATTTAGTATTATTCTCGTGAATCTACCTACAATTATATGTATTTTTTATTTAAAATTTTATCATACTTAAAACGATATATATAACGCTATAAATAAATAGTTTCATAACTTTTTATTTTCAAATCAGTAAAATAATTTTCTAACTCAAAATATCAAATAAAAGTTTAAAGATTTTTCCTTACTAAATCACTTTCTCGTATATAACTTATTTTGTGGGAATACACTGAGTTTGTTGTTATTATTGTTGTTTATAGCAAGGACTTGAAAATATTGTGGTTTTCCATAGAGTTACAAAAATTTTTAAAAAATAAAAAATAAAATGTGAGGCGGTACGGTACGAGTATGCACGAATATGAATGTGGGGCGGATTTATGCGAATTTAAAGATGATACGGGTTTATTGTAAATATTTATTTTATGACTGATTTTGAATTGTGCACGTAAGTAAAATATTATAGGATCTTATTACATTAATATTTATTTGTCGGCTAAATTGAATTTACAAAACCTTTTAAGTATTACACGTACTTGTATTTTGTAAAAAACTACTCAAGAATTGTTAGAATAACATTAATTACAACAACAATTAGCGTGGGATGAGATGTATGTTGCAACTTGCAAAAAAGAAGAGTTTGGATTTATGTATTTTTGGATCTATTTATTAATCTTTATATTTCTATTTGTATGAAATAAGGTCCAGTTAATGCTTCTTATTAAATGTTTTTACTTTTCATTTAACTAAAATTTACATATATACACTAACTAAAATTATCTAATTACATTATATATCAATTTGTTAAAATTTTTATACATATCCCAAATTATTTACATAAATCCCTTTACTTTCAATTTTCTCTATCTTAAACATAATACATCTCACAATTTCAATATCTCTTCCGTAATTTACTTCCCCATATGCTCCCACATAAATCCCTTTCCTTTTAACTTTTTCTCTTTTAATCATTGCACATGTGAAACACTGATTTTGACAAAAAAAATAGTACGATATTTTTGAGGTATTCTTCTTCCTTCTCTGTACAATTATTTCTTGAAAATACTTATTTTTCTGTGGTAAAGTTGAGATCTTTATTGAGATTTGGTATTGATTTTTCATATGGGGTTTATTTTATTATTAAAATAATTGTGTTTGATCTTTGGATTTGATGTAAATATTTGAGCTTTTGCTTCAAGAATGAATTTTTATGTGTTTTTTTTGTTCTTGATTTTATTGAATATGATTTTTATTTTTTTCACTTTTGTTGAATTAGTCATATATTTAGATAAATTACATTAATTTGATATTTTAGAACTAAGAAAGTATGCCAAATTCTTGAATCTTCTTTTGATGATTGGTGTGTTCTTGCAGATTTGATTGAACTTTACTTTTTTATTATTTTATATTATTTCAGTTCTGAAAATGTTTAGTTAGATTTACTAGTTTACCTATTTGCAGGCTCATGTAATTGGATAGGTTTCAATAAATTCTGCTTTGAATATTGGAAGAAGATAGAATGATCTGTGGATTTTGTGTATTAGCTGCTCAGTCCTGCTTCATTTTTTGGTGTGATTAACTTGCTTTCAAGATGATGATGTTTGAGAAAATGGGGTTCTGTGGCGATCTTGATTTCTTCCCTGCTCCGCTAAAGAAAGTGGAAGTGGAAGTGGTTGCCCCACAGAATCAAATTGAGCTGGATTCTGTGGTGGATAATGATTATAGTGATGAGGAGATTGATGTTGATGAGCCTAACTTTGATGTTCATGATCAATTCTATTTGCTGGGCTTATATTCTATGGTAATTTACTCTTTGGTGTTTTGAAGAAGTGTTTGTTCTAAAGTTGGTTCGTTTGTTGTTGTTCCTGCTAAATATATGAATGTATAATATTTTGTTATACATGCCTGTTAGTGTATAATGTTCTTTAAAGTTTTGAAGAAGTGTTTGTTCTAAATTTTCAATATTACATTTGCTTTCTTTTTGTATAATATGTTAGCATACATTAAAGCCGATATATAATATGAAATTGTGTCATTCCAGTTAACTTACGAATGTATAATATGTTGTTATATATTCAAATCATTGTATAATAAAAATTGTGTCAATCCAGTAAACATTCAAATGTATAATATTTGATTATACATCCGTCTATATGTATAATGAAAACTGCCGCAATGACAGAAATTGCATTTTTTCTGATTTTATTATTTTTAACATGTTTGTTTAATCCACTGACTCGATTTTAAAAATTTTATGTAGCTATGTACTGATTTGTCGTAACAAAGACTGCAAGTAGGTGTTGAGGGCGTCTTCTATGAATGAATCAAAAATTAATGCTTATATGAGAAGTGGGTGTTGAAGGCGCCTTATCCTTATTCATACTCCTTATACATATATTGTGGGTGTGTATATACTATGTAATTTGACAACTATTATAGTAAATAATTGTTGAAACGTAATGCGTATTACACAATTATATACATTAAACTTTCATATATACATATATATATATATATATATATATATATATAATGTATGATATACTATTATATTTTATTAACATGCACGATGTTTTACTGACAACAATGACTTTTAACTGACTTACATGTATTATTTTTTGTTTAAACAACATAAGAAATGACAGACTTATGTAACATAATTCGTGATAATTTAAGTTGCCTTTTCCATTTTGTTTTATGTGTATGGTTATAGATTATACTTTCGTGTAAATGTATGATATGTTCACAATGTATTTGATGTAAAAAATACATTAAAAGTATGTTAATAATGTATGATATAGTGTTATAGTTTATAAATATGTATGACGTTAAATATTTTTTTTATTTTCTATTAAGTCATGAACGCTTAACAACATGTATGATGTTATGTAATACATATGTTTTAACGAATGAGACACCTGTTCAATGTATTATTAACTTATAACATAATTTACCTACTGTTAAAAATTCAATATGTTGATATACAGTAACACATTATTTTGTAATCACTACTGAAAAAAGCTGAAAAATCGATCACGAAAAATCGACCACAGGTTGTTGTCGGAAAAAACCGACCACATGTGGTCGTTTTTTTTTTCTTAAAAAAAAAAGCGACCACAAGTGGTCGCTTTTATATTTTAAAATTTCAAAATAAATTTTATATTAATTATTAATTATTTTATAAATAAAAATTAAAAAAAATAAGAAAACCGACCACTTGTGATCGGTTTTAAGAAAAAATTAAAAATATTTTTAAAAAACCGACCACTTGTGGTCGGTTTTAAATTTATTTATTTATTTATTTATTGTTTAAAATATTAATTATTTTATTAAAAAAAAACCGACCACTTGTGGTCGGTTTTAAAAAAAAAGTAAAAAATATTTGTCAAAAAACGATCACTTGTTGTCGGTTTTTATTTTTTATTTTTTTAAAAAAAACCGACCAGTAGTGGTCGGTTTTTAATTATTATTTTTTAAAAATATTTTAAAAAATCCGACCACAAGTGGTTGGTTTTTATTTTTTTTTCAAAAAGAAAATATTTTTAAAAAATGACCACTTGTGGTCGATTTTTGAACTAAAAAAAATAATAAATAAATAATTTTTAGTGAGCAATAATCATATAGATGTAAGCAAATATATATATATGGTAGATTTATGAGTTCGACATATGAAATAAGTTAAGCATTTCTCTAAAGAAAATTAATCATTATATTAAATTCGCCAGTAATTTAATTTATTGATTAGTATGTGTGAGAATTACATAAGTATTTATTATATTAAGTAGCATATGTTTTATTTAAAAAAGTACATATATTTTATATGTGTACGTATATATTGAATGGTACATATACATGTGTATATGTTTTATAAATTCGTGTAAAACTATATATATATATATATATATATATATATTGTAGTATATTTTATTTAAAGTAGTACATATATATTGAATGTTACGTATATATGTGTATATATCATCTATAGACGTATATATTTAACGTATACATGTGTATATGTTTTATAAATTAGTGTATAACTATATATAGTGTGTGTGTGTGTATATTGTAGTATATATATATATATATTGTAGTATATTTTATATATTGAATGGTACGTATATATGTGTATATATCTTCTATAGACGTATATATTTAACGTATACATGTGTATATATTTTATAAATTAGTATATAACTAAATATATAGTGTTTGCATATATTTTAGTATATATATATATTGTAGTATATTTTATTTAAAGTAGTACGTATATATTCAATGGTACGTATATATGTGTATATATCTTCTATAAACGTATATATTTAATGTACGTATATATGCATATATATCTTCTATAGACGTATATATTTAACGTATACATGTGTATATATTTTATTAATTAGTGTATAACTAAATATATAGTGTGTGTATATATTTTAGTATATATATATTGTTGTATATTTTATTTAAAGTAGTACGTATATATTGAATGGTACATATATATGTGTATATATCTTCTATAGACGTATATATTAAACGTATACATGTGTATATGCTTTATAATTAGTGTATAACTAAATATATATAGTGTGTATATATTGTAGTTTATATATATTGTAGTATATTTTATTTAAAGTAGTACATATATATTGAATGGTACGTATATATGTGTATATATCTTCTATAAACGTATATATTTGACATATATGTGTATATATTATAGCATATATATTGTAGTATATTTTATTTAAAGTAGTACGCATATATTGAATGGTACGTATATATGTGTATATATCTTTTATAGACGTATATATTTAACGTATACATGTGTATATGTTTTATAAATTAGTGTATAACTATATATATAGTGTGTGTATATATATATTGTAGTATATTTTATTTAACTAGAGGAGCATGACCCGTGTCAGCGCGGGCCCAACATTAAGATATTTATTTATCTTTTCAATCTTGATATATTTAAATAATTTTTTTTAATAAAAGGATTGCATATGTTTTCTAGGATTTATCCGGAATCTAGCATGAGTTCAACATATGTTATTTTAATATGTATTTAGATAATTTAAGTTGTTAACTTTTGTAATTTATAATATTTTTTATGTAATTTTTAAATTAATATACGTTACTTTTCTTGTCCAAATTTTTGTGGCATTGATAGTCAATTATATATTTTAAAAATAATTTAAGTTTTTAATTATTGTGATTTATAATACTTTTCTTCTATTCCAATTTTAGTGACACTAATATAATTTTAAAAGTTGACCAAATATTTTATATCTTTTAAATTTTTTAATTTGTTAATTATTGTGATTTCTAGTATTTTTCATGTAATTTTTTTTTTGAAATATATAACATTTTAAATTATTTTTAGATATTTTAAGTTGTTAACTATTGTAATTTATAATACATTTTATATAATTTTTGAATAATATATGCTACTATCTTTGTTCAGAGTTTTGTGTCGACGATAGTCAATTATATTTTTTTTAAATAATTTAAATTGTTTATCACTATGATTTATAATATTTTTTATATTTCAACTCATGTGGCACAATGCTTAAATGCCCATAATAATTAATTAGGGGTGATATAGTAAAATGTAATTATTATTATTTATTATTTTTGTTATGTGTATGTGTTGATTCAAGAAGAATTTGGAAACATTTAGAAATGTGTTGAATGTTACAAATGTTAATAATCCATTTGGTTCTTCTTGATTTCTCTACATTTATCTCTTGTGTGTTTTTACTCTTTTGCCCTTTGAGTATATGTAGTAATTTTTATTTTTTAAAAATTATATATCTACACACACACACACACACACATATATAGTAAAATCGTGGATTCAATATTATTAATTTTTCAATACATAAGTGACATAATAATTAATTGCGGGTGATGCATTAAAATTACGATTGAAGCAGTAGAAATCAGTCATTTTTTATTTTATTTTTGTTAATTATTGTTATTTACAGTACTTTTTATTTCATTTTCAAATAATATATGTTGTTTTATATCTTCTTCTGTCCCGTCCCAATTTATGTGACACTAATTTAATTTTGATAGTCAATCAAATATTTTATGTTGACATATCATTTTGTTATTCTTATTTTTCTAATGCATAAATGACTTATAATAAGGAGTGATATAGTAAAATCATCATTCGAAAGACGAAAATTTAATTTAAAAAATTAAGAGTTAATTTCGCATTTTATGTCTATTTTATTTTTCATTAAATATTATTTATTTTCTTAATACCTAGATGACTCATAATAATTAATTAAGAGCAATTGATTATGTTATTACTATAAAAATTAATATAATTTTATCATATCCAATAGTAACCAGCGATAATTCAATGAAATAGTATATTAATTAAAAACGGGATGCTATATTTGCATATGCAAAATATGATATTATTAAATATTATTGGATAGTGCATTATGTTTATTTTTCTCAATACTAAAATTTTACTATATATGTTTCTTTATTTCTTTTTAACTTGATATATATTGACCCAACACAAATTCTAAGAAAATATTCATTAGAAATTTATTTTATTAAATTAAATTTATTAATTTTGTACTTTAAAAATTTAACGTTAATTTTAAATATTGGTATTTCTATATAAGAAAAGAATAATTTTAAAATTTAAATTTACTTAAATAAATAAATAAATAAAAATATTAATTTTCTATATAAAAGTCAATTAAAATAATAAAATTAATTTACTTTAAATAATTAGTTTAAATTAATTAAGATAATTTTTTATTTTGTCATGATTTATGGTGCACAGATAAAATTTTGAGAGTTGAATAGAACTTTTATCTATTTTTTAAAAAGTGTTTTAACTTGTTAATTATTTTGATTTATAATAATTTTTACGTAATTATCAAATAATAAACTTACTCCTTGTGTCCCAATTTATGTGTTTTCGATAGAATTTTGAGAATCAACTAAAATTTTTATATATCTTTGAAATATTTTAAGTTGTTAATTATTATGATTTGCAGTACTTTTTCTTTTATCTCAATTTACGTGGTATTGCTAAAATAATGAAAGTCAATAAATTTTTTATATATATTTTAAATATTTTAAGTTATTAATTATTGTGATTCGTGGTAACAAATTAGTTTTGAATATGATAGCTAATTAAATAAATAATATGTTTTTACTTCCAATATGTAGTTATAGTTAATTAATATAAATTAATAGAATATATTAAATATTTAAATCATTGCGATGAAATAATAAAATTATTATATATTGAGGCATGATATATAATTAAGTGGGAGTGGAGGAATTTTTTGGTAATTGTATGAGAGTGGTTGAAACCACCTCTTCTATATAATAGAAAAGAAAAGTAGTACATATATATTGAATGGTACGTATATATGTGTATATATCTTCTATAGACGTATATTTAACGTATACATGTGTATATGTTTTATAAATTAGTATATAACTATATATATAGTGTGTGTATATATTGTAGTATATTTTATTTAAAGTAGTACATATATATTGAATGGTACGTATATATGTTTATATATCTTCTATAGATGTATATATTTAACGTATACATGTGTATATGTTTTATAAATTATTATATATATCATTATATTGTAGTATATATCTTGTAGCATATGTTTTATTTAAAGTAATATATATATTTAACTAACGTATAGTCGTATACACGATTACATGTGTAATTGTGTATATGTGTACGTATTTTTTAAATTCTAATGTAGTATATAATATATATATATATATATATATATAGTGTATATATATTGCTTAACATATTTAAAATGTATATACGTGGGTATATATAGTGTATATTGGAGATTTTTTTTTTGTGGTTTTTAACTAGATTTTTAATCAATTTTGACCGGATTTAGGTGGGTTAGACTGAATTGAATTAAGTAGATCGATTCAGAGTTGTTTTTAAAAAAATTACTGTTGAGCCCAGAACTGAACTGACCTGTTTAACCAGGCCTGGCCCACTTGACACCCCTAGGTTGAATGAATGCATAGAGGCGGTTTAAATCTAGGTTTCTCTTACATATACACACACATCATTTCTTTACTATATATGTATACCTATTTGTTAGCTTATAATTCATAGTTTTAGGCTTAATAAAAATAAGTCTAGCATTGTATTACACATCAATAAATGAAGTTGGACTTAACTAGCTCATATAATTTCTCTTTGAAGAAATTGAGGACAAGTGGGAATGAGAGAAAGTGGCTCAATGAACTCCCATAAAAAGAATAGTAGTCCCTATCAATGACGAAATACTTTCCATGTGACGATCGCTTTACTCTCACTTTCCACACAGACGTGGTTAGCTGAATAGAAAATCGGTCAAAATATGGAGTAAAACATCATAGTCTTAGGAAACTCATATTACTACGGCCACATCTTTGGCAGATATTTACTTTACTACACGCAGACACAGCATGTGCTTTTGCTTTTTGGACAAATACCTACAGTACATACTACATGTGCTGTGCTAGCAGGACTTAGAAGTACCCAATATTTCTCACAAAAATTCATATTCTTTCTTTTTTTTTTTCAATTTATCGAACTATCACAACTTCGGATTCGACTCCTCTCCATTTTTCTTCTTTCTAATTTTTCCAAATTCTTGCTTGTATTAAAGACATATGTCATAATTTAAAATAAATGATTGAGATTTAATTAGTTAAATCAATATTTAATTATAGTTATCTACTTCCATATATTTGTTGCTTAAATATATATTTAACAATCCATTTTATCTTTCTTAAATATATTAAACTATTTTCTTTCTATATATCCTTGAATAATTTTCTGCTGGATTTTTACTTTTTTTTTTTGCTAGTTTGTCATTTTTCTTAAGTAATATTTTCAAATAAAAAAAAATAAAGATTGTGACTTGAATTTTTTCTAATTTTATTTTCTTTATGTAGCAAATGAATCTATTATACGTATGCAAAATGAAATATAAAGATTGTGCCAGATAAATCCATTATATTTTCTTTATACCTTTTTTTTTGCTAATGTTTGCCATTTTTCCTAAGTAATATTTTTTAAATAAAAAAATAAAGATTGTGGCTTAAAATTTTTCTAATTTTATTTTCTTTATGTGCCAAATTAAATATAAAGATTGTGTCAAATAGATCCATTATATATATATATTTTTTATGTAGCTCTTTTGAATTCTCAACTAGAAAAGCTAAAATTTTAACTATCTTATGAATTAAAAAAAAAATATTTAGAAAAAGTTTTTAGTATATATTTGTGGCAGTAAAGACTTTCTTTACAAAAATAAAATAAAAAATAAAGTAAACGATATAATGGATATTTAAGAAACAAATCTATAATATATTAAAAGTGTGAAAACCTTTAAAAAAGTGATTCACCCTTTTTGCTCTTCATTAGAATATTTCACTTTAAACTAAATCGTCTTTTCACTTATTTTTAATATTTCAAAATGATAATTTAAGTATTTTCCTTTAATCAATAATCTTGCTAAATATTTTTGGTATAATATCACCAATTTTAGTTTCTTTAGGCATAAGACTCTTTATATAGAGAGAATAAAAAACCCAAAACTAAATTATAGCTATTTTCTCAAATCTACTCCTTTTCTAGGTAAGGTTAAATCAATGTTTCTTCTACCCCTTACTTTTGTCTGTTTTATGTTTTATTTTGATTGTTAAAAATATCATAGTAATAGTTACTTTGGTAGTATGTTTTCGAATAGAATTGTCAAGCTACATCTTTTCTATCTTACTTTATCTTGCAGTTTAAGTCTCTCTAATTTGCTGTCTTCTTAATTATTATTTAATTTTGAAGAGAGAAATTTAGTTGTAATTTGAGGTAAGTTTTCTAAATTTAAGTATGTTCCTCGTGATTATAATAATGAACTATCATATATTCTTGATAGATAATAGTTAATTAAGTTTATTTTTTTTTGTGATTTTTTGTATATTCTTGAAGCTTAGAATTAATAAATTAATTAAAAAATGCTAACTAAGAGAAGTTTTTAGTGTAAAGCAGGTTTAGGCATATAATTTTCTTATCAATTGAAATCATGATAATACTATGATTAAGGAAATAAAAATGTATTTGTGATAAATAATTATTGATTAATTTTTTTTAGTGAAATATTGATAGTATCTATGATTGAAGAGATAATTTTTTTTTTTGTGATTTGATATATGTCTTCTAAAATTTTAGTATGTTTACAAATTTAATTATTATTTATTTTTGATAGACAAATACTCATTGAGATATCATAGTGAATTTGTAAAACTAAACTGAACTTCTTGAAGTAACGTACATGAGGCGCGTATGATACAACTAGTATAATTAAATATTATATGAAAGTAGATAATTATGGTTAGAATTTTGACTGAACTAACTAAATCTTAATCATTAATTTTAAACTGTGACACATGTCTTCAATCCAAGTAAGAACTTAGAGAAATTGGAGAGAATAGAAATGGAGAGGAGCCGGATCCCACAACTTCCATGAAGAATCCTAGATCCGCATCATAAATTCATAGCACAGATCATATTCCACACCTTCAAATATGGAGTACAAGTGGTATGTAATATGTATTAACGGTGTAAATCAAATTTATATTAAGAGTAATTTTAAATTTGCCACTAAATTTTATGGGTCAATTGATCTTATATTCCTTTTTACGATTTCGATTTTAGTTTTATGTTTTTTAATAAGAAAATCTTAGTTTTACACGTAAAAAGTTTGAAAGTAACATAACAAGTTTTAAGAATATTATTTTTTTTTTATTTAAATTGTAAGTGATAATGTTATTAATTTGTTGCGTCTAAGCGTGCATAAGAAGCATTGCCAATATTTCTTGCCTCAGTAATGGGGATTTTATGTGCTTTACTTTATAAATCAAACAAAAAACTGTTGATTCATTCTCGGAAGTAAATTTATTTATGTATAAATATACAAAGATACAATGGTTTGTACAAGCATATAATTTGCTGAGAACAAATCCACATATACTGTACTACCTACATCATAACGCGTGGGGTCAACACGAATATCTTTGTGAAAAGTCATGAACAACGACTTACACTTGGCTGTGCTGATTGCCTATATATGGAATTAGAGCGTCAAAACCAATAGAGATTACTAGAAATAGTATATCTCGTCCCAAGAGTTATTTTTCAGAATTATGATTTATGCAAGCTTAATGATTGGGGACATGATTAAGTAAAATTACGTCTTTCCTTCAGGAGATCGTGATATATGAATTGTTAGAATATACTATAAATCATGCCAACGATTACTTATTTATTTATTTATTTATTTTATTTAATAAATTATTATATTAAATAGATCATTGTCATATATGTATCATCAATTTATATATTAGATGATTTGGTGTATATATAGAGTTTACCTTATGCATAGAAGATCAAATCATCGCGTTCTTATAATTCAAATTTATTGCTCACATCATATTTATATTTTGTATTCGTTGATACAGTTATATTTGCCTTTGTATTTTATAGTTCGCGCTTGTTTTTGTATATGTATATTGTGGTTCACGTTTGTATTTGTATTTTATAGTTCGTACTTGTATTTGTATGTTGTAGTTCGCATTTGTATTTCTATTTTATAGTTCACACTTGTATTTGTATGTTATAATTTGCATTTGAATTTGTATTTTATAGTTTGCACTGGTATTTTTGTTTCCTAGTTCGCACCATCATTTATATTTTATGCAATCCACACTTGTATTTTTTAAAGAATTATTTTGTATTTATATTTTATAATTGACTGGATATTGTATTTATATTTTGTGATTTTATTATATTTGTATCTGTGTATTATTTTTATTGATGCACTTGTAATTTTAAAGAACTATTTTGTATTTATTTTTTAAATCATTTGTTTCATGTAAGCAAAGTGAATCAATAGTTCAGTAATAAAATGAATAAGCATCGTACATATCAAATATTACATATTTGGGATGTTTCCACGAATGAATCATGTAATCAGTGTGACATTCTACTTCAAGAATAGCCAATAACAGTGGACCCCTCATAACAGAGGCAAATATCATATCAGAAGGTCCCTACTTGAGGGAGATCAGTAAAAGTATGCTAGTTCTACCTTCCCACTAGAGTGGGCTGTAACAGTAATCAGTAAATACAAGGTGCATCAGGTCTAACGATCCTGCCGTTAGCTATGGAATTCAAATCAAGGTCTACTTCCATTTATACTTTTTTGTAAACAATATGATATCATGTGAAAGCATTTTTCAGAATAGTACATAGCAATTAAAGTTCATATCAAATCATGTCACGTGCAACTTTAAATAAAAACACATGCCAAAAATACTTATTACTCATGAAAGTGAAGAACTTTCATAATATCGGTGATCATATCTCAAGTGACAGTAAATATGTCATGTGAACATCTCAAATACCCAATTTTTAGTATCATATCAAGTAATAGACTTGCCCCACAAGTAATTCCAAAGCATTTAGAAATTCTTGTTTCATCAAAATCATGTAGAAAATATGCAAGTTCAGAAACACAAATCATGGAAAGGTTACTAGTCACAGTACACGTGTCGGAATATCAAGTTTGTCACCTCGAAAGATTCGTAGAAATTTCTTAAATCAAATCTATAATCAGATCATATCAATCTTGTGTTAGTTTCTTCATTTAGGCTAAGACATAACTACTTAAAACTACCTAACTATAGGAATTTCATTATTGGCTCTTAATTGACAACTTATACTAAATTTGTTCTTCAATCCATTAAAACAACCTTATAGTTGATTTTCTCAATATCATAAACCACAATAACCTTGTCGTCTATGTACTATTCTTTGGTTAAGCCGAAGGTATAAAGGTTACACTTCAATTGCTTAATACTCTTGATCCGTTTATCAGAATTTATAAATTTTTCTACTACTTTGATCCTTGATTCTTAAACTTTCAACCCCAATTCTAAAGTCATGAATTAAGAGTCAAATTTATGGACCAAGTTAAGAAATTTACCTTGAACCTGATAAGAATCTCTCAAGAATTTTTCTATTTTTCCTTCTCTTGACTTGTTAATCGCACAATCCCAAAAGTTGTTAGTACTTTTTTTTTCTCTGAGTTGAATCGGTGCTTGGCAACTTGTAATTCTCATTGTGGGTTTTGTCTACCCAAATCCCTTCTTACTTTTACTTATATGAGAAAATGGGCTGAAGTCCATCCTTTCCTTATTCCCTATTGGATTGGAAGATAGGTTTTGGCCCACTTCTACCTTTTCCTTTATAACTTATGTTTATTTAAAATAAAGGGCTACTGAATTTTTTCCATCTTATGAAATTCGACCCTCGAATTTTTAAACAAGTGCATACCTGTAGACTGAAACAAGTGAGGGTACTTGACTCTCATGTCCTTAGACCATAAATTTCTTACTTGTCTATCAAGAATCACGATCGATTCCTCTTCATATGTTAAATTCTCATCAAGCTGCAAGGTCGGTGCTTCAAGCACACGAGAAGAATATGATATACACTTCCTTACCATAGAGACATGGAACACTGGATAGATGAAAGATATCTCAGGAGGAAGTGCCAAATGATACGCCACACCTCCTACTCGATCAAGTATCGCATATGGTCCTATATATCTCGGACTCAATTTACCTCTTTTCTCGAATCTCATCACACCTTTCATAGGAGAGACTTGTAGGAAAACCTTATCCCCAACAATGAACACTAGATCTCTTCTTCTCTAATCCGCATAAGACTTTTTTCTGCTTTGAGCTGTGAGCAACCTCTGTTTAATCAATTGGACCTAGTCCATAGCTTCCTGTACCAATTCTAGTCCTAAAATCTTAACCTCTCCAACTTCAAACCATCCAATAGGAGAACGACATCGCCTACCATACAAAGCTTCATATGGATCCATCTGAAGGCTTGACTGAAAACTGTTATTGTAAGCAAATTCAGCTAAGGGTAAGTAAGTATCCCAACTACCTCCAAAGTCAAGAATGAAAGCTCTCAACATATCCTATAAAATTTGTATAGTACGCTCAAAATTTCCATCTGTTTGCGGATAAAATACAGTACTAAGATCTACTCGGGTACCCAACGCTTCTTGGAAAGATCTCCAAAATTATAAAGTGAACTGTGATCTTCTGTCAGAAATGATGAACAACGAAACTCCATGAAGTTAGACAATTTCATTCATAAATAACTGAGCATATTTCACTCCATTGTAGGTAGTCTTTACTGGCAAGAAGTGAGATGATTTAGTAAGTTGGTCATTTGGGGAAAACCGATTCCAAATTCCATTGTAACTTTTTCCCATTTCCAATCTGAAATCTTGATCTCTTGCAATAATCCTGCTGGTCGTTGATGCTTTACGCATCTTAGTGGAACTAGGGTGAATGGTGTATCTGGAGTTGTGATCTTCCCAAAGAATAGCTTGTCTTGACCCATCTGCAGCTGGTACACAAAATCGATTACCCACTCAAAGAATACCATCACAATCAACACTCATCGTCTTATTTTGACCATATAGGACCTCATCTCTTTATTTGCACATCTTCATATTGAGTAACCTTTATGCGCCCTACCAAAGAATATTTAACTTGAACACAAGCCAAAAATACCTCTGATTTTCCAACACAAATCTGACACCTTTACCTTCAAGTTTCTATATACCCCCACCAATTGTCTCTTTCCAGGAGCTATATGCACCAAACTTCCCATAGATTTCCTACTTAAAGCATCCGCCACAACATTAGCTTTTCTAAGATGATACAAAATAGCACAATCATAATCCTTCAGTAATTCCATCCACCGATGTTGTTGAAGATTTAGCTCACTCTACTGAAAAATGCACTTCAAGCTCTTATGATCGGTATAAATCTCACAAGTTTTACCGTATAAGTAATGCCTTCAAATTTTAAGAGAAAATACCTCAGCGACCATCTCCAAATCATGTGTAGGATAATTCAACTCGTGCTTCTTTAACTATCTCGAAGCATAAACTATAACATGATAATGTTGCATGAGAACACATCATAATCCAACCCTCCAAGCATCACAAAATACCTTAAATCCTCCAGAACCTGCTGGTAAGGCTTATACTGGTGCAGTGGTCAAACATCTTTTGAGTTTTTGAAAGCTCTGTTCACACTCTTTCGTCCACTGGAACTTTAGATTTTTTTTGTTAACCTGATCAGTGGAGCTACAATTTTAGAGAAATCCTACACAAAACGCCTATAGTAATTAGCTTAACCTATAAAGCTTCGAACCTCTGTAAGTGAAGTAGGTCTAGACCATTTCTGCACTACTTCTATCTTTTTAGAATCCATCGTGATACCCTCTTGGGAGACGATATACCCTCAAAATAATACTGAGTCAAGCCAAAATTCACACTTTGAGAACTTAGTAAATAGCTTATGTTCCCACAATGTTTGCAATACAGTCATTAGATGACTCTCATGTTTTTCCTAGCTATGAGAATATATCAGAATTTCATTAATGAATACTATCACAAATTTATCCCAAAATGGCCTGAACACCCTATTCATCAAGTTCATGAATGCAGCAGGAGCATTGGTTAACCCAAAAGGCATCCCAAGGAACTCATAATGCTCATATCGAGTTCTGAATATTGTCTTGAATATATCTTTCTCCCAGATTCCAAACTAATGATAACCAGACCGAAGATGAATCCTTAAAAAATGGACGACCCTTTGTAATTGATCAAATAGGTCCTCTATACAAGGCAACATATACTTATTACATATTGTTACCTTGTTTAGTTGTCTGTAGTCAATACACATTCTTAGAGACCCATCTTTCTTCTTTACAAACAAAAATGGTGTACCCCACAGTGATACACTCGGTCTGATGAACCTCTTATTTAGCAAGTCCTGCAACTGTTGTTTGAGCTCTTTCAACTCTGCTGGTGCGATTCGATATGGCTGTATAGATTTTGGTATAACTTCAGGTGCCAAATCAATACCGAAGTCTATTTCTCATACCGGAGGTAATCTGGCAACTCTTTAGGAAATACATCAGAAAATTCCTTCACAACAGGTAGCTCCTCCAAACTACGTGTTCCTTCTTTATCATCACTTATCATAGCTAAGAGACTTATGCAACCTTTCTTCAATAATCGTTGAGCCTTTATAAAAGATATAACTTTAACAACCTCTGGAACTTGACTCCCTTTTAATAAAAAACTAGATTCATTGGGTATCTTAAATCAAACTATCTTTGCATGACAATCTACCATAGCATAGCAAGGAAATAACTAGTCCATGCCCATCCACAGATCAAAGTCAATCATATCAAGTACAATCAGGTCAACAAGAGTATCCTTACCTTCTACTATAATCTGGCAGTCACAATACACATACTCAACTAATAAAGAATCTTCCACGAGAGTAGCAACGAGAAAAAGGACAATTTAACATCTTTGGATATCTATCAAATCTCACGACAAAGTATGAGGACACATAAGAGTGGGTAGAACCTAAATCAATCAAACCATAAGCATTAAATGAACAGACAGAAAGAATACCTGTAACCACTGCATTCGAGGCCTGAACATCCTACCTAGTTAGTGCAAAAAGTCTCAAATAACCTCTACCATTATTTCCTTATGCTTGATTACCAGAAAACCGATCTTTATTACCTCGACCTCTATTTTCAATACCTGCAGTATTACAAGTAGTCTGACTAGGTGCAACTAACTGACTAGAACCCTGACTAACATTTCTCTGAGGCTGAGGGTAATCCCTGATATGATGACCCAACTGACCACATGGAAAATACTCCCCAGTCAAAACACAATATTGGCCCATGTGTGATTTGCCGCAAGTCTGCCAGGATGGAGTAGTGGCATATATCTGGCTAGAGCTACGATATTCCTGAGATGCTGAAGACCCCTGAGTACTCTGTTTAGAAGGTGGCTTATATGCAGACTGTGAAACTGAATTGTCCCTGTCTGATGGCCCTGATTTCCAGCTTTGTGATTTGTACTTAAGTCACCATTGAAAGATCCACCCATCTTAGCCTTCTTACGAACCTCATAAGTTGTCCGCTCTGCACGACCCTTGTGCTCAATCTTTCTATCAAGATCCACTATCTCATAATAGGTCAATACTTTCATATATGGGGACACTTCATTATAGAGACGAATAACCAACCCATTTACAAACGTCTAGACTCGAGCTGCTTCTCTAGACACTAAGTGCGGAGCATATCTAGCCAGCCTAAAAAACTTATTATTATAGGTCGACACATCCATATCTGGAGTCTGAACTAATTTCCCAAATTGAGCTGGATATTTCTATTTTTGACTGTCAGGAAGAAAGGTATCCATGAAGAATTTAGTAAAGTCATCCTATGATCGTGGTGCTGCTGCAGCAGGCCTCCCTAGCAATAATGTATCATACAAAATGTTAGCTATGTCCTCCAATTTGTACGATGCAAGCTCTACAACCCTCTCACTAAAATATCCTAATGCACGCAGTGCCTTAAATGTACCATCCAAAAGGCTCTGAGGATCAGCTGAATTGTCTGAACCTGTGAATTTCGGTGACTTCAACTTCAAAAACTCCTGCAAAGATACCCCCTTGTTTCTAAAGTTATAAGTTTGAATAGGTTCCTAGAACTGTGGCTGAGGCTGTGAAGAATTGTGTTGACCACCCCTCATCTGTCTATCCAGTTGGTCGGCCAAGCTCTCTATGGCTTTTGCATAGAAGCAAGTGCCTCAGCAGTACTACCCTCATGAGATGATGGAGGTGGACTAGTATTTCTTTCAGGAGAGGGCTTTCTTGAACTTCTTGGAATGGAAGTGCAATTCCCTGTGGTATCACGACTATCCCTACCTTAGCCACTCTTGTGGGCTCTATCTCTTCCCCTATTGTTAGTTGCTCTACGAACCATCTGATTAGCAAAACAAAACTGTTAGATTTATCTAATTAGTCTTAAATATCACACACGTAAGGAAGAATGAGAAAGAAAATCAAGACAGAGCTTATCACGCTCTCCCAGAATCATGATTATAGAAATTACGGGCAACATAACCATAATTGAGATTCTACTACTATCATGTGCTCTATAGTCACAAAATTAACCTATGATCTGATACCAACTTTGTCACGATCCAAAATAGGATCATAACCGGTGCTAAAAAGGTTAGGACTCCAAAGCAATCCTCATCAGAATTCTACAGAAACTTAGGCAGAGTTTTCCCTAATTTTGGGCCTAACAAAAAATTTTTATGCATCAAATTCACAATAGAACAACCCAATATCACAACCATTACACCAAAAATCAACATCATTCACCAAAATCAACAACAACGTACCAATACCACCAATAACAATACGAAATTCATCTCTAAAAATGAGAGGAAGTCAAATACTTTACAAGACCAAAATAATAAAAGAATACTCAAAACTCTAAAGACGTGACTATGAAGAAACTCTAAGAGTTTGTAAGAAAAAGAACATAATAAATGAATAAACTATAGTCAACGCAAATAAGTGTGGGGCTTACCATAAATATGCCACTCAAATCGTCTAGCTAATGAAATCCTCACCGTCAGCTGCGTTCTCTGTAAAAATCATAGCGATGAGTGAGACACTAGCTCAGTGAGTAATAACACTTAACCACAACCATTTTAATAGGTTCAAGTCATAAAACATCATGAAATAAATGCTCCTTTAGAAAACAGTAACAATAAACAGTGTCATTTGTCTCATGTAAGCAAAGTGAATCAATAGTTCAGTAATAAAATAAATAAGCATCGTATCATATCAAATATTACATATTTGGGAGGTTTTCACGAATGAATCATGTAATCAGTGTGACATTCTACTTCAAGAATAGTCAATAACAGTGGACCCTTCATAAACGAGTCAAATATCATATCAGAAGTTCCCTACTTGAGGGAGATCAGTAACAGTATGCTAGTTCTAACTTTCCACTAGCGAGGGTTGCAACAGTAATCCGTAAATACAAGGTGCATTAGGTCTAAAGATCCCACCGTTAGCTACAGAATTCAAATCAAGTTCTACTTTCATTTATACTTTCTTTGTAAACAATAGGATATTCATATGCAAGCATTTTTTAGAATATTAAATAGCATTTAAAGTTCATATCAAATCATGTTATTTGTAAATTTAAATAAAAACACATGCTAAAAATACTTGTTACTCATGTAAGTGAAGAACTTTCATAACATCAGTGATCATATCTCAAGTGACGGTAAATATGTCATGTGAACATCTCAAATACCCAATTTTTAGTATCATATCAAGTAAAAGACTTTCCCCACAAGTAATTTCAAAGCATTCCGAAATTCTTGTTTCATTAAAATCATGTATAAAATATGAAATTTCAGAAACACAAATCACAGAAAGGTTACTACTCACAGTACATGTGTCGAAATATTAAGCTTGTCACCTCGAACGATTCGTATCACTTTCTTGGATCAAATCTATGATCACATCATATCAATCTTGTGTTAATTTCTTCGTTTAGACTAAGACATAACTACTTAAAAATACCTAACTATAGAAATTTCATTATTGGCTCTTAATTGACAACTTATACTAAATGTGTGCTTGAATCGATTAAAACAACTTTATAGTTGATTTTCTCAATATCTTAATCCACAATAACCTATCGTCTACTTGTCGTCTATATGCTATTCTTTGGTTAAGCCGAAGGTATAAAAGTTACAGTTTAATTGCTTCATACTTTTTGTCCGTTTATGAGAATTTTTAAATTTTTCTACTACTTTGATCCTTGATTCTTAAACTTTCAACCTCAATTCTAAAGTCATGAATTAAGAGCCAAATTTATGGACCAAGTTATGAAATTTACCTTGAACCCGATAAGAATCTCTCAAGAATTTTTCTGGTTTTCCTTCTCTTGACTTGTTAATCGCACAATCCCAAAAGTTGTTAGTACTTTTTTTTCCTCTGAGTTGAATCGCTGCTTGGCGGCTTGTAATTCTCGTTGTGGGTTATATCTGCCCAAATCCCTTCTTATTTTACTTATATGAGAAGATGGGTTGAAGTCCATCCTTTCCTTATTCCTTATTGGATATGAAGATGGGCTTTGGCCCATTTCTACCTTTTCCTTTACAGCTTATGTTTATTTAAAACAAAGAAAAAATCACCTAAATATACACTCTAAGAGTAAATATTAAAAATATATCACTATTATTTTTTATTTACAAAATGTAGTTTTTATTTACAAAATCTACCAACTGTTTAGTTTCCTTTATAAGACAAGAAAGAAAAAAGAAAAAAAGTAGAGAGAATAGAGAGAGTGATTCTTATTTCTTATCTTGAGGGATGATTTACAATGAAGGAAACCCTTCTATTTATAAGTGAAATTTGTCCCTAGCTTCACACTAAAAGACAAATACATCAAATCCTGATAGACATCAAATGGATCTTGATAGACATTCACTATAATTGATATATATCATAACACTCCCCCTTGAATGTCTAACAATACACATATAGGCTGCCTCATTAAAAAACTTTCAAGAAAAACCCAGTGGGATAAAATGTCGTCAGGAAAAAAGAGTACAATGCGTATTAACTCCCCCTAATAAGAACATCCTTGAATCTTTGCATTCCGATCTTGTGCACCATCTTCTTGAAAGTTACAGTTGGAAGATACTTGGTGAATAAATCAGCCATATTGTCACTTGAATGAATCTGTTGTACATCAATATCACCATTCTTTTGGAGCTCATGTGTATAGAAGAGCTTTGGCGAAATGTGCTTCGTTCTATCTCCTTTTATGAATCCACCTTTCAGTTGTGCTATGCATGCTGCATTATCTTCATATAAAATTATGGGCACTTTGTCACATTTCAAGCCATATTTTTATCTAATGAGATGTATTACAGACCTCAACTACACACACTCTCGGCTTGCTTCATGAATAGTTATAATCTCTGAGTGATTCGATGAAGTGGCTATGATAGACTGCTTTATTGATCTCCAAGATATGACAGTACCCCCACATATGAATACATATCCTATTTGAGACTGAGCTTTATGAGGATCATATAAGTACCCAGCATCAGCATAACTAACAAGATCGAAACTGCAATCTTTAGAATAAAATAAGTCCATATCGGTAGTCCCCTTTAGATACCATAATGTGTTTGATCCCATTCCAATGTCTCCTAGTAGGAGCAGAACTATACCTTGCTAAAAAATTTACTAAAAAGGCAATATCAGGTCTTGTAGTATTTTCAAGATACATTAGTGCACCAATTGCACTAAGATATGGTATCTCTGGACAGAGGAGTTTCTCATTGTTTTCTTCAGGTCGGAATGGATCTTTATTCACGTCAAGTGATTGAACAACCATCGGAGTACTTAATGGACGTTCTCCATCCGTATAGAATCATTTTAACAACTTTTTTGTGTAGGCAGATTGATGGACAAAGATACCGTTTGCCAAATGCTCAATTTGCAAACCAAGGTATAACTTTGGCTTTCCGAGATCTTTCATCTCAAATTCTTTCTTTAGGTAATCAATTGCCTTTTGAAGCTCTATTGGCGTTCCAATAAGGTTTATGTCGTCGACATAGACAACAAGTATAACAAACTCTGACGTTGATTTCTTTATGAAAACACATGGGCAAATTTTATCATTTGTATAATCTTCTTTAGATAAATATTCACTAAGACGGTACCACATACGTCTAGATTGCTTCAAACCATACAATGATCTTTGCAATCTAATAGAATACATTTTCTGAGGCTTTGAACTATATGCTTTCGGCATTTTAAATCCTTCGAGAATTTCTATGTATATCTCATTATCAAGTGATCCATATAGATAGGATGTTACCACATCTATCAAATGCATTTCAAGTCTCTCATGGATAGTGAAACTAATAAGAGAATGCAATGTTATTGCGTCCATAACTGGTGAATATGTCTCATCATAATTGACACCAGGCCATTGTGAAAATCTTTGTGCAACAAGGCGTGCTTTATACATTTGTATTTCATTTTTCTTATTTCTTTTTTGCACAAAGACCCATTTATAGCCAACAGGCTAAACACCATTAGGTGTTTGAGTTATAGGTCCAAAACTTCACGTTTGGCAAGTGAATTCAATTTAGATTGAATTATTTCTTGCTATTTTGGCCAGTTATTTCTTTGTTGACATTCTGTGACAGATCGAGGTTCAAGATCCTCTCTATCTTTCATGATTTTTGTTGCAACTTTGTATGCAAAGACATGATCCACTACTATTTCAAATTGATTCAAATTAGTTTCAACATTACTTGAATTTATGGATAGTTCCTCAATTTCTTGAGTCTCAGGCTCATTGATTCCTTCAGGAATATCAACATTGCTCAAATCTTGAGCTTCCATATGAGGATCTTTCTTAGTGTCATCTTGACCATTTGTTTTCTTTTTCTAGGATTTCGATTCTTAGAACCTAATGGTCTGCCACGCTTTAAACGTGCTTTAGATTCATTAGCTATGACACTTGTGAATGGTCATTTAGAGATATCAATTAGAATTAGGACATTCTCTATAGGAATATGTGATTTGCTGATCCTTTTCAAATCAGTAAATGCATCCGACATTTGATTTATAATTTTCTGCAGATGAATAATCTTTTGTACTTCTTGCTGACAAATAGAAGCACGTGGATCAAGATGAGATAGTGATGAATTTTTTCCCAAAATTTCTCTTTTGATGCCACTATCTTTTTCCTCTAATTTTGGAAAAACTATCTCATCAAACCGACAACCTGCAAATCAAGCAGTGGACATATCTCCCGTTAATAGTTCAAGATAGCGAATAATGAAGGGTGATTCAAACCCAACATAAATTTCTAATATTCTTTGGGGGCCCATCTTGATGTGATTTGGTGGTGCTATTGTAACACCCCGTAAATTTTTTTCGTACACTTATCGCGATTATATGGAGTCCTAAAGGCTTGCGTATGGGTTAAATTAAGTTTATGGTGTTCGGAAGTATCCCGTCAATAGTTGTATGTGTAGTTATTGGAATAAGATTTCCAACGATATAAAGTTTGCCCAAAACAGAGGAGTATTTCATATAAGCGAGCACATTCGAAATTTCAAAACGGTGGTCGGGAAGCCTGTGAACAGTAAATCTGCAGGAAAATTACTGCAGCTAGGCAATTATTTTTTTGGATCAACTTTAGACAATCATAACTCCTTGTACAAAAAGAACTGTGTGAGCTGCTATATATCGACGAAAATCTCCGAGAGTCTTCTTTCCGATGAAATTGGTTTCATCCAAATCCAATGTCTGAGTAAGGAGCTATACCCGTTTTACTACAGTCTATCAAAAAAAAAAAACAGAATTGTGGGACAGATATTTGGGTCAAATTTAAACGACCATAACTCCTTGTACAGGAAGAACTGAGTGGTATACTTTATATGAAAATGAAAGCCCTTTGAATTATCTTTCCAATAAAATTGGTTTCAACCAAATCCGATACCGGAGAAAAGAGTTATGATCGATTTACTTCAGCCTGTCAAAACTGTCCACTGGGGACAGTTTCGGATTTATTTAAATTTTTAGGGCAAAATGGTCATTTTCTATTACCTCTTGGACGAAAATGGGTCTTTATAAACCTACACTTAGCCTCATATATGTCATATATCATCCAATTATTAAGAGAAGGTGAAACCCTAGCCTAATTTCAACTTCAAATATTTTGTGATTCAACCGTAGAAAATTCGAATTGGTTCCGTAGTTGTGTTCACCATCTCGAAAGCTTCGAGAAGCACCCCATGGTTATGTAAGGAGGATTATAAATGCAAGAGTTCATTCTTAAGGTATGAATATTGTTTATTCTTGATTCTTATCCATGAATAAGTATTGATAAAGGATTATGAGTATTTTCTTGATGTTGGAAGATAACCAGAAACATAGTTATGAATTGTTTTGTATAAATTGTTAGTAGTAAATTATGGAAGTTGTTGTATTGGATTATGGAGGATGAATTGTGGTGATATATCATTATATTAGTGGTTATGTATGCGTAGTGATCATGTTGGTATTGGATGGTGATTAAGAAGGGAAATAAAGGCTAAGAGTGATGTTGAGGGATATTTCATGAAAATGCATGATATGTGAATGTAATAAGAGTATAAGAGGATGTATGTAGCACTCTTATTGATGAGTAAAAGGATTACTTCCTAGACATTATTTGGTGAAGTTAATACCTAAATGGTAAGGTTTGGTTGCTAATACTAGTTTGCCACAAATGACTTATTGTAGATAAGTGTTCAAAGAGTACGGGAAATCAAGTTGGACTGGTATTGAAGTGGTTATATCAAGGTATGTAAGACATACTCTATCTAATCTTTGGCATGAATAATGACCCATGGCACTCTCAAGTAAGCTTCCAACATTGTCCTACAACACATGACACATAATAACATCTTATGATCTTCGACACTACCAATTGAACTTGTTTTCACTTTTAAGATGTCCGACTAGTCAAAAAAAATGTCCATATACTATTGTTGACTCCGAAATGGTTTAATGAGGTATCCATGATTCTCTACTTCATTTTCATGATATTGATTACCTATTTACATGTTTTTCCTATTGAGGTATCATGGTTTCAAGTTTCATAAGGTGTGACCACAAAGTAACCAATCTCAAAGATTAATTGAATTAAGAAATGGAATGTCTGTATTTTAAATTGATGATATGATGTATTGTATTAGTACCACTGATCAGTTGGCCATTGTATTATAAAGTTTATGTATATATGCTATTCCAGGGGTGGTCCCTGATGTATTGTATTAGTACCACTGATCAGTTGGCCATTGTATGACATACGTTATGTATTGATAAGGATTGCGGGAAGTAATGATATGAAAGTAATGTGCAGGTATCCCATCAGCTCTTTTAAGTGTGGTCTACTCATACTGTTTATTCACTGGTATCTGAGTTCTGTTGATCTTTTGTATCTCATCTTGATACTCACTGCCTTACATACTCAGTACATATTTTCGTACTGATGTCCCTCACGGGGGACCCGTATTCATGCCTGCAGGAATAGATACTTCAGGTCGTTCACCTCCGCAGTAAGAGCCAGGACATTCTGTTGTTAGTGCTGAACTCCAGTTGTTTCGGGGCATCCCAAGTCGTTTCTATATGTAATTTTGGTATTTGTATAAAAGTCTTTTGTGGGCGGGAGTTTGTCCCTACCCTAACTCAGTTGTGTATCTATGTAGAGGCTTTTGTAGACATATTGTACAGCCATAGGAGTGTTTGGTTGATAGACGTGATGGCTCTAACGGCCAATTACTGTTTATATATATATTTATGCGTGTCTGTTGGGCTGATACAGGTACTATTTTCTTCTATTTACAACAAAGTGCTGCCCAACTTTCTAATTTTCATAAGTAATGTAAATGTGAAAGTATAGGTTATGAACGGGTTCTCCCGGGCCTCCTAGACTACGGGTGCCAGTCCGCTCTAATGGGATTTGGGGTATGACAGAAGTGGTATCAGAGAAGTTCGTCCTAGTGAGTCTACAAAGCCGTGTCTACGTAGAATCTCGTTTATCGGTGTGTTGTGCACCACATCTATAAACAGGACGCTATTGGACATTTAGGGATTGTTTCCACTCTCCATTTCTTAGATCGTGCAACAGAGCCCATATTAGAGATAAAGTCATAATCGATTGCTTAATCCAATTGTTTTTTTTATAGTAACGATGCCGGTTACAAGGAGAAAGAATAAGTGGAAGCGAGTGGATGTAGTGTCCGGAGAAGGTACTAGTAAGTCACCACCGGCACAAGCTGAACAAAGTGAGTCTCAAGCTGAGCATATATCATGAACTTCTTCCCCTCCGGAAGGGCCATCTATTAATGCTGTTGATCGAGATTTGAGGGATGCAATACAACTTCTGACGCGTATAGTTGCCGGTCAAGTTCAAGGGCAAGCTATTCCTACCACGAGTTCTAGTGGTACGGATAGAGCAGCTAGCCTTCGGACATAGGATTTTCTGAAACTGGATCCTCCTACTTTTACCGGATCAGATATTAACGAAGACCCGCAGGACTTTATCGATCAAACCAAAGGGCTCTAGATGTTATGCACATATCCGGTAAAGAGATGGTTGAGCTAGCAGCATATAGACTGAAAGGAGAGGCTATATTGTGGTACGAGGATTGGAAATGATCTAGGCGTATTGTTGCACCTCCAACTACGTGGGGAGAGTTCAAAGATGCATTTATTGATCATTATCTTCCATTTGAAACTCGTCAGGCCCGTGCAGATCAATTCTTAAATCTTCGTCAGGGTAATATGAGTGTAAGGGAGTATAGTCTTCGATTTAACTCTTTGTCTCGATATGCTTCTAATGTGGTAGCTACTATGGATGACAGAGTTCATCACTATGTGGATAGATTGGAACCATACTTGGTTAGAGATTGTACCATTGCTGCTTTGAACAAGGACATGGATATAGAGAGGATACAAGCGTTCATTCAGAAGATGGAAGATCAGAGGCAAAGAAGAAGAACCCAGGAATCAGAAAAAGGATATTCTAAGCGGGCCAGAGCTATAGGGCAGTTTATGGCATCTCAGAGAGGTTTTAGGCCTTCGTTCTCTCATAGATTGCCTAGCCCGTTATCTTCTTATCCGGTAATTAGTGCTCCACCGCAATTTCAAAGGTTCAGAGGTAATCAGTTCGGGCAAAGCAGTGAAAATCAGAGTTCACAAACAGTGGGGTATCAAGGGCAAGGGAGTATGAGTCAATTGAGACCTCCACGACACCCGTGCCCCATATGTAGAAGATTTCACTTTGGCGAATGTCGGCTTGGAACGAACAATTGCTTTTGGTGCGGTAGGCCGGGGCATATGGCTAGAGATTGCCCACGTAGGACCACAGGTGGTATAACACGACCTACCGGATTAACTGTTGCGTCATCATCGGTGCCTCCTTTGAGTAGGGGTGCACAACCTATGGGTCACGATAGAGGTGATAGAGGAGTAGCTAGTTCTAGCGGAGCTCAGAACTGTGTGTATGCCCTAGCAGATCGGCAGAATTTAGAGGCTTCTCCAGACGTGGTTACAGGTACGTTGTCCATCTTTGCATTTGATATGTATGCCTTAATTGATCCTGGTTCTACATTATCGTATGCTACTCTTTTAGTTGCGGGAAGGTTTGGGAGAACACCCGAATTATTAGCCAAGCCATTTGAAGTATCAACGCTAGTGGGGGAATCTCTTATAGCTAGGAATGTTTATCGAAATTGTGTTGTGAATATTTATGGTCGTGATACGATGGCCAATCTTGTTGAGTTAGAAATGGTAGATTTTGATGTTATTATGGGCATGGATTGGTTAGCGTCTTGTTATGCTACAGTAGATTGCCATTCTAAGAAGGTGTATTTCCATTTCCCAAATGAGCAGTCCTTGAATGGAAGGGTAATGTTGGCGCGCCGAGAGGTAGATTTATTTCTTACTTTAAGGCAAGAAAAATGATTTCCAAGGGGTACATATACCATTTGGTTAGAGTAAGGGATACAGAGGCAGAGCCGCCAACTTTTCAGACCGTTCCGGTTGTGAATGAATTTCCTGAAGAACTACCAGGTTTACCTCCTGAACGAGAAGTGGAGTTTGGTATTGATATGTTGCCAGACATACAACCAATCTCAATTCCTCCTTATAGAATGGCACCAGCAGAGTTGCGAGAATTGAAAGAGCAACTGAAAGACTTGCTAGAGAAGAGATTCATCAGGCCTAGTATATCCCCTTGGGGAGCACTAGTATTGTTTGTGCGTAAGATAGATAGTCCGCTGAGGATGTGTATTGGCTATCGGCAATTGAATAAGGTGACTATCAAGAATAAATACCCTCTTCCCCGAGTTGATGATTTATTTGACCAGTTGCAGGGTGCCCAGTGTTTTTCCAAGATTGACTTGAGATCAGGCTATTATCAAGTGAGAGTCAAGGATAAAGATATACCCAAGACAGCTTTCCGAACATGGTATGGTCATTATGAATTCCTGGTTATGTCATTCGGGCTGACAAATGCACTCGCAGTTTTTATGGATCTGATGAATATGCTGTTTAAGCCGTTTCTAGATGTGTTCGTGATAGTTTTCATAGATGATATTCTGGTCTACTCTAGATCAGAAGAGGACCATGTTAATCACTTGAGGCAGGCATTGCAGATTCTTCGTGATCGTAAGCTGTATGCGAAGTTTTCTAAATATGAGTTTTGGCTCAAGTCAGTGGCATTTTTGGGCCATATTGTATCCAGTGAAGGCGTAAAAATTGACACTCAGAAGATTGAGGCTATGAAGAATTGGCCAAGACCCACGACGCCTACGGAGATTCGTAGTTTCCTCAGGTTGGCAGGTTATTATAGAAGGTTTGTTGAAGGTTTTTCTTCTATTTCTGCACCCTTGACTAAGTTGACGCATAAAGCCTCCAAGTTTCAATGGAATGATGCCTGTGAAAAGAGTTTCCAAGATCTGAAGAGCAAGTTGACTTCTACACCGGTATTGGTACTTCCTGAAGGAACAGAAGGGTATGCAATGTACTGTGATGCTTCGAGAAGTGGCTTAGGATGTGTATTAATGCAGCATGGTAGAGTAATAGCCTATGGCTCTAGACAGTTGCGACCACATGAGAGGAATTATCCCACACATGATCTTGAGCTAGCTGCAATTGTATTTGCTTTGAATATATGACGCCACTACTTATATGGGGTTCATGTTGACATATATACCGATCATAAGAGCCTGCAATAAATCTTCAGTCAGAAAGATCTAAACATGAGGCAGCGGAGATGGCTTGAATTGTTGAAAGATTACGATGTTGATATCTTGTATCATCCAGGGAAAGCGAATGTGGTAGCGGATGCACTAAGTCGTAAGTCTAAAATGGCATCTATAGAAAAGTAGGGGATGATTAAGGATCTTCACCAACTAGCTAATTTGGGAGTTCGACTTCTCGAAACTCCAGATGAAGAGGTTATTGTACGTAATGCAGCGGAATCTTCATTGATAGCTGAAGTGAAAGAGAAGCAGTATGCAGATCCAATTTTATTGTAGCTTAAGGAGGATGTGCAGAGTGGCACGACAAAGGCATTTGAGCTTTCGCGAGAAGGAGTGCTTCAATGTCAAAATCGTTTATGTGTACCTGATGTAGTTGAGATAAGAAAGAGAATTTTGACAGAAGCACACTATTCAAGGTATTCCATCCATCCAGGGTCGACTAAGATGTATCAAGATTTGAAAACAATATATTGGTGGAATGACATGAAGAAGAATATTGCCGAATTTGTAGCTGAATGTCTGAATTGTCAAAGAGTCAAAGTAGAGCACCAGAAACCCGATGGTTACATGCAATGTATAGATCTTCCAGTCTGGAAGTGGGACAAGATCAATATGGATTTCATCACGGGTTTGCCTCGTACATATCGGAAGTTTGATTCCATATGGGTGATCATTGATAGGCTTACCAAATCTGCGCACTTCTTACCAGTTAAGACAACTTATACGGCGGAAGAGTATGCGAAGTTGTATATTAAGGAGATCGTTCGGTTACATGGAGTTCCAACTTCCATTATATCCGATCGAGGAGCCCAATTTACCGCGAATTTCTGGAAGTCTTTTCAAAGGAGTTTGGGGACACAAGTAAATCTAAGTACGGCTTTTCATCCTCAAACGGACGGACAAGCGGAACGTACCATCCAGACACTTGAAGATATTCTACGAGCATGTGTATTAGATTTCAAAGGCAACTGGGATGATCACCTACCTCTTATCAAGTTTGCCTACAATAATAGCTATCATTCAAGTATCAAAATGGCACCATATGAAGCATTGTATGGAAGAAAGTGTAGATCGCCAATAGGATGGTTTGAAGCAGGTGATGCGGTCTGGTTTGGACCGGATCTTGTTTATCAAGCAATGGAGAAGGTTAAAGTGATCCAGCAACGGCTTAAAACAGCTCAAAGTCGACACAAATCTTATGCGGATGTTAGAAGAAGAGGACTTGAGTTTTCTATCGACGATTGGGTATTCTTGAAAGTATCACCAATGAAAGGAGTGATGAGGTTTGGCAAGAAAGGAAAGTTAAGTCCACGATACATAGGTCCGTACAAGATCATTCAAAGATTTGGACAAGTTGCTTATGAGTTAGAGCTACCTCAAGAGCTCTCAGCAGTTCATCCCGTATTTTATGTTTTGATGCTTCGCAATTACATCGGAGATCCATCGCACATCACTACTACGAAAGATGTACAATTTACAGAAGATCTCACCTTTGAAGAAATGCCTATTGCTATTCTTGATCGCCAAATTAAAAAGATAAGGAATAAAGAGATAGCATCGGTAAAAGTACTTTGGAGGAATCAACAAGTTGAGGAGATCACATGGGAAGTCGATGAGGCGATGAAGATTAAGTACCCTTACCTATTCAACGATGAGGAGGAAGTTCATGAGACGGAAGAAGAACAATAACAAGTAAGTGTTTATTTTTATGCAAGTATGTTATGATGATGAATATGTTAATTGTAAGCTTGGACATGTTTTAATTGAGTAACTATGCTAACATTCGAGGACGAATGTTCTTAAGGGGGGGGGGAGAATGTAACACCCCATAAATTTTTTTGGTACACTTATCGCGATTATATGGAGTCCTAAAGGCTTGCGAATGAGTTAAATTAAGTTTATGGGGTTCGGAAGTATCCCGTCAATAGTTGTATATGTAGGTATTGAAATAAGCTTTCCAATGATATAAAGTTTGCCCAAATCAGAGGAGTATTTCATATAAGCGAGCACATTCGAAATTTCAAAATGGTGGCCGGGAAGCCTGTGAAAAGTAAATCTGCAGGAAAATTACTGCAGCTAGGCAATTATTTTTTTGGATCAACTTTAGACGATCATAACTCCTTGTACAAAAAGAACTGTGTGAGCGGCTATATATAGACGAAAATCTACGAGAGTCTTCTTTCCGATGAAATTGGTTTCATCCAAATCCAATGTCTGAGTAAGGAGCTATACCCGTTTTACTACAGCCTATCAAAAAAAAAAAAACAGAATTGTGGGACAGATTTTTGGGTCAACTTTAAACAACCATAACTCCTTGTACAAGAAGAACTGGGTGGTATACTTTATATGAAAATGAAAGCCCTTTGAATTATATTTCCAATACAATTGGTTTCACCCAAATACGATACCGGAGCAAAGAGTTATGATCGATTTACTTCAGCCTGTCAAAACTGTCCACTGGGGACAGTTTCGGATTTATTTAAATTTTTAGGGCAAAATGGTCATTTTCTATTACCTCTTGGACGAAAATGGGTCTTTATAAACCTACACTTAGCCTCATATATGTCATATATCATCCAATTATTAAGAAAAGGTGAAACCCTAGCCTAATTTCAACTTCAAATATTTTGTGATTCAACCGTAGAAAATTCGAATTGGTTCCGTAGTTGTGTTCACCATCTCGAAAGCTTCGAGAAGCACCCCATGGTTATGTAAGGAGGATTATAAATGCAAGAGTTCATTCTTAAGGTATGAATATTGTTTATTCTTGATTCTTATCCATGAATAAGTATTGATAAAGGATTATGAGTATTGTCTTGATGTTGGAAGATAACCAGAAACATAGTTATGAATTGTTTTGTATAAATTGTTAGTAGTAAATTATGGAAGTTTTTGTATTAGATTATGGAGGATGAATTGTGGTGATATATCATTATATTAGTGGTTATGTATGCCTAGTGATCATGTTGGTATTGGATGGTGATTAAGAAGGGAAATAAAGGCTAAGAGTGATGTTGAGGGATATTTCATGAAAATGCATGATATGTGAATGTAATAAGAGTATAAGAGGATGTATGTAGCACTCTTATTGATGAGTTAAAGGATTACTTCCTAGACATTATTTGGTGAAGTTAATACCTAAATGGTAAGGTTTGGTTGCTAATACTAGTTTGCCACAAATGACTTATTGTAGATAAGTGTTCGAAGAGTACGGGAAGTCAAGTTGGACTTGTATTGAAGTGGTTATATCAAGGTATGTAAGACATACTCTATCTAATCTTTGGCATGAATAATGACCCATGGCACTCTCAAGTAAGATTCCAACATTGTCCTACGACACATGACACATAATAACATCTTATGATCTTCGACACTACCAATTGAACTTGTTTTCACTTTTAAGATGTCCGGCTAGTCAAAAAAAATGTCCATATACTATTGTTGACTCCGAAATGGTTTAATGAGGTATCCATGATTCTCTACTTCATTTTCATGATATTGATTACCTATTTACATGTTTTTCCTTTTGAGGTATCATGGTTTCAAGTTTCATAAAGTGTGACCACAAAGTAACCAATCTCAAAGATTAATTGAATTAAGAAATGGAATGTCTGTATTTTAAATTGATGATATGATGTATTGTATTAGTACCACTGATCAGTTGGCCATTGCATTATAAAGTTTATGTATATATGCTATTCCAGGGGTGGTCCCTGATGTATTGTATTAGTACCACTGATCAGTTGGCCATTGTATGACATACGTTATGTATTGATAAGGATTGCGGGAAGTAATGATATGAAAGTAATGTGCAGGTATCCCATCAGCTCTTTTAAGTGTGGTCTACTCATACTGTTTATTCACTGGTACCTGGGTTCTGTTGATCTTTTGTATCTCATCTTGATACTCACTGCCTTACATACTCAGTACATATTTTCGTACTGACGTCCCTCACGGGGGACCCGTATTCATGCCTGCAGGAACAGGTACTTCAGGTCGTACACCTCCGCAGTAAGAGCCAGGACATTCTGTTGTTAGTGGTGAGCTCCAGTTGTTTCGGGGCATCCCAAGTCGTTTCTATATGTATTTTTGGTATTTGTATAAAAGTCTTTTGTGGGCGGGAGTTTGTCCCGACCCTAACTCAGTTGTGTATCTATGTAGAGGCTTTTGTAGATATATTGTACAGCCATAGGAGTGTTTGGTTGATAGACGTGATGGCTCTGACGGCCAATTACTGTTTATATATATATTTATGCGTGTCTGTTGGGCTGATACAGGTACTGTTTTCTTCTATTTACAACGAAGTGCTGCCCAACTTTTTAATTTTCATAAGTAATGTAAATGTGAAAGTATAGGTTATGAACGGGTTCTCCCGGGCCTCCTTGGCTACGGGTGCCAGTCCGCTCCAATGGGATTTGGGGTATGACAGCTATAGGCACATATACACCGCACCAAAAAATTCTCAAATGAGATATATTAGGCTCTTAACCCAAAATTAATTGCAACGAAAAAAATTTATGATAATTTATCGGTCTAAGACGAACAAATGTTGCAGCATGCAAAATTGCATGACCCCAAAGAGAAGTGGGCAACTTAGTTTTCATAAGCAATGGTCTTGCTATCAACTGCAGATGTTTAATTAATGACTCAGCAAAACCATTTTGAGTGTGAACATGGAGTACAGGATGTTCCATTCTTATCCCAATCGATAAACAATGGTCATTAAATTCTTGGGATGAAAAATTCTGCAGCATTATCAAGGCGAATGGACTTAATTTGATTATCAGGAAATTGTGCCCGTAATCGTATTATTTGTGGCAGTAATTTTACAAATACTAAGTTGCGAGACGACAAAAGGCACACATGAGACCATCTAGATGAAGCATCTATTAGGACCATAAAGTATCTAAATGACCCACTAGGTGGGTGAATGGGTCCACAAATATCCCCATGTATGTGTTCCAAGAACGTGGAGAACTCAATCCCAACTTTTGTTGGCGATGGCCTCACAATCATCTTGCCTTGATAACAAGCATTACATGAAAATTCACCATTCGAAAGTACCTTCAAGTTCTTTAATGGATGCTCATTTGAATTTTTTATGATTCGTCTCATTATTATTGATCCTGGATGTCCCAAACGATCATGCCAAAGTATGAAAGTATTGAAATCAGTAAACTTCCGGTTTACTATAGAATGTGCCTCAATTTCACAAATCTTTGTCCAATACAGGCCAGAAGATAAAGCAGGGAACTTTACAATAACATATGTTTGCCCAGAGACATTGTTGGTGATACCAAGATATTCAAGATTCATCTCATTAATTGTCTTGCTATGATAACCATTTTCACGGATATCTTTAAAACTCATCAAGTTTCTTCGAGACTTAGGAGAAAACATGACATTATTTATGATGAGTTTAGTTCCCTTGGGCAAGATTATAATGACTTTTTCGAATCCTTCAATCAAATTAGAACTACCAGAAATTGTAGTGACATTAATCTTGCCCATGTTTAGATGAGAGAAATATTTCTCGTCTTTGAATATCGTATGTGTAGTGTCAGAATCAATCAAACATATATCTTGACAATTTGACAGCTTACTTTAAAAATTATTCATATATTCAAATAAAATGACATACACCAAATAAGATATATATTAAATTTTTGTACAAAGTGAAATCTTATACTATAAAAAATTGTTAATTTGACATTACTAAGCAATTTAAAAAAATATGTCCAAAAACTATTGAAACAATATAATATTTGAAAACGAATCTAATACGTAATATATTATTTATAATTAATAGTACGGAACAGTATCATGCAATATATACAATAATAATATAATATTGTTATATTATATTTTATCCAGTACGTTAATATGCAAAATATTAATATGCAATAATGAACACAACAGAAGTTCGTGCAAGTTGTACGTATTGTCGTCGTCTTTTTTTTTTTAATTTAATAATGACGAAATTGAAATTCCATTCACTTCAATAATAAATTGCAATAATATAATTGAACTAATCAAAATGAATTAAAAACCAATACTCATGCAAACAACTACTTTTACATGATTTTTATTCTCTAACTCTTATCAACAATAATTTTTTTTTAAACATTCATTCTTCCATATTTATGGAACCATCACCAATCAATCTTTCTTTCAGGATGCTCGAAAAAGTCTGCTACATCCACACATGTGATGTCAACATTATTTTCAGAGAGAAAGTTAGCCTCGGGATTTCTATTTTTCTTCTCCTGCGATGCTTGATAAAGGTTCACTAAGTGCTTGAGAGCACGACAGTCACATAAATAGTATCCTTTTCCGCCACATCGGAAACAAGTAATTGTTTCATGTTTCTCATCTTTTTTCTTTTTGTTAGATGAATGATTAACATCCGAAACAGGGTTTCTTTCTTGGTCATCATGACCACGTCCACGACCAGGGCCACGACCTTTTCCACGCCTAGCATGGTGAGCGTGCACATCATTCACCTCAGGGAATGATGCAGATCCAATTGGTCGGTTCTCGTGATTTTTCATCAATAAATTATTATTTTGTTCAGTCACGAGAAGATAAGAACTCAGTTCAGCATACTTCTTGAAAACGTTTTCTCGATATTGCTGCTGTAATAGCATATTTGAGTCATGGAAAGTGGAGAGTGTCTTTTCCATTGAGAAGAAATTGAGAAGAAATTCTGAACATGGCATAATTATATTCATGAACAGACTTGTAGTCTTGAAATCTTAGATGCACCCACTCATATCGTGCTTTCGGGAGGATAACCATCTTTTAAGTGGTCAAATCTTTCTTTTAGGCTATTCCACAATACGAGTGGATCCTTAGTAGTAAGATACTCAATTTTCAAAACTTCGTCAAGATGATGACACAAAAAAATCATAGCCTTAGCACGATTTTGACAAGATGCTATATTTTCATTCTTTATGACGTCTTCAAGACCCATAGCATCTAGGTGAATTTTAGCATCCAACACCCGTGAAATATAGTTTTTGCCCGAACTTTGAAGGGCAACGAACTCACACTTCGTAAGATTTTTAGCCATAAAAAAAAGGAAGAAAAATAATAATACCTTAGCCTTAGCCTTCAAATTTGAGACGGTGGAGTCTCGTGCTGATAACGTGTTATAAAACAATAAAGAAAAAGAAAAAGAATAGAGAGAATAGAGAGAATGATTCTTATTTCTTCTCTTGAGGGATGATTTACAATGAATGAAGCTATTCTATTTATAGGGACACCACATGACCCATTTTAAAACTAATAGCCCAAGTTTGGGCTATTGCCATTTTATGGCATGTCGGTCAAAGTAATTCCATTAAATGGCCACTGAGTTATTCGGCAATAGTGGGCCATTTTCAGCCTTGGGTCATTCGGTCATACTGGCCATTTTCACCCTTAGGCCATTGGGCCCTTTTTAAGAAGTTTGTTTCAGTTTCTTTTTGCCTATAAATTTTAACTAAAAAATAATCTGTTTTTATATTATTTAAAAATAATAATTAAATAATTATATAAAAATGGTATAATTGTTATATAGAAATGTATCTATATACGATATACTTATAGAAATTTTATAGTTTTATAAAATATATTTATATATTTATTTATATATATATATATATATATTGTATAGAATGTGTATAGAAATTTATATTTGATGGATAAAATACATATGCGAATAATAATTGCAGTTAAAGATTATATAGAATATTGTATAATTATTGTATAAAATGTGTATAGAAACTATATATAAGGTGTACCAAAATTGTATCATTGTTGTATAAATATGTATATGTATAAAATGTGTATACAAACTCTATAATGATTGTATAAAACATGTATCTAAATAAGTATCAATATTATATAGGTGTTGTATCAACATGGTATAAGGAGTGTATTAATATAATACAAGGACTGTATCAACATGGTATAGGTATTGTATTGTATTAATGTGATATATATCAGATCTAGAATGTGCATAAAACTGTATAATAGTTGTAGAATATACATATATGCGATGTGTATAAAAATTGTATCATTGTTGTATAACTTCTATATAGAATATGTATATGTACAAAATGTGTGTAAATCAAAACATGTATATGTGTCATTTAAATATGTTATTTTAAAAAAATTGTATTTCAAAAAACTACAAAATCTTATTTGGTTACGACATTATAAATTAGTATTTGATTATTTTTAAAAAGAATTACAATTTTTTTTTGATTATTTTATTGATAAAATTAAGAAAATAAATAGAAATATCAGTTTTTTAGAAAAAAAAATGAACACAACCAAAAAAAAGGTAAAAAAAAGAAAACACAACTAGCAGAAAAAATTAGAAACCAACAAAGGAAAAACAACAAAAAAACAAATATAATTTATACACTAATAATAATAATAATAATAATAATAATTAAAAAAAAAGTGCAACAAAAAAAGTAAAATAAAAAATTCAAAATCAGCAAAATTAAAAAAAAAGAAAAGAAAAAGTCAAAGAAATCTGCGCAACTACCGAAATGGCTAAGAAATGAAATTTTGAATCATGGGCCATTTTCGTGTCTTTTTTTTTTTTGCCGAGAGGCTATTTTTGTCCTTCCCCCTAAATATTATATTGATCAGAAACACGAAATAGGGGAAGGAGAGCTTGGACGCCTAGGACCAAACGTGACACATGGAAAACCTGTCCCGGGCAAAAACAACATTTTCAAAGACTTTGGGGATCAGCAGTAACATAGTAGGATTAGGATAATGATGCAGTAACTTATTAGAATTAGGATAAGTACGCAGTAGCCTAGTAGGAATAGGATATGTGTATTATAAATACCCTATTTTGCTAGAGATTTTTATGCATTCCGCAATACAATAATTCTTCAATTCCGAATCATTCTAATTCTTCCATTAATTCAAATTCTCATACTTCTACTTTTAATTCTTATTCTCTTCATCTTAAGTCGACTCTTAATTTTCACAACAAGAGAAATGCTATTCTAAAAGGGAATTCACGCCACAAGCCATACCAAACCCTACTACACGTGAGATCTTTATTTTGGTATAATGATAATGTCTATTGTGATTTCCATTGCACTCATGAGTAGCTAAACTCCTCTGTTGGGGTTATGGAAGCCTTGTGAGATACTATCTATTGCTATGAGTTTGTGAATTCTTGACACGTATGCTGCTTATATCATTATTCTCTTCATCTTAATTTAAATTCTTGTGGTTGCAAACACATAGGGTACGCCAGTATAGCATTAACTTGTTCGAAAGAAAAGTTATATGTATGGAAAAGAGATAATGTCAAGGTAATAGGGCACCAACCCCTGTTAAAAAGTTAGTACCGTAACTGGATTAACCTCTTCGAGAATTTGTACCATTAGATACGCTTTAAGCTCGAAAGAGTTAAAGCGAAATAGTCCTTGTTAGGTCGAAAGACGCTTGGATTTACCATAGAATACAATTCTCTATAAGCACATGCATGTCTGAATTCCGCATAACTCATAGCCATAGAGACGTATAACTCATAAGGTGGACATAACCCCAACTCTCAATTCTCATTGATTAACATCTTACTAAACATTCTTCCTTTTTACTTTGCTATTCTCCGTTTTTACTTTGTTATTTTATTACACTATTGCACGCTACAAAATCCCCCCTTTTACGAGACTTTCACCAAAAGTCTACTAATCTTTGCTTACTTAGTGACCAGCTATTCCCTGTGGGATTCGACACCCAACCCAGTTGGGTTCTATATTTGACAGCGATCGCTTACACTCTTACGAGAGCTGTAGTTTGAGCATTATCAAGGAGGAGTTATCACTTTCCTAGGATTCATTTTGCCCTTACTGAGATTGTTCTGGAAGTTCCTCTGAATCTATCTGTACTCTAGCCTTTTTTGTTTGGTGATCGAAAGTTGATCCACTTTCTTCACTTTCAGTTTTTTTTTCTTTTGGGAGGCATCTTTTAACTACAAACAAAAGAAAATCAAAAAAATACATTGCATTTGATGTCTGCATAATTTTTTTAAGAAAGGTGAGACAAATTTTAATAAATTATTCTTACCACATAACTAAAAAAAATACTCCAACGGACAATCCATCAGTTAGAACAGATGGGGAGCCCAAATCTGTTTGAAGACCTATTTAATATCTCCCAACATATCTTCCACCCATTGCAACAGATGGACCACCACCACCACTACTAATGCCACCACCAATGCCACCAAGACCACCGACATCACCGCCAAAAAATATAAATACCAACACCACCAACAACAGCCACCAACAACACCACAAACACCATCCAACAATGCCACGATAGTCAACAAAACACTGAGAGAAAAACTAGGGTTATCTCGGGTGCTTCCTACTTTTTTAGCATCAAAACTCAAAATTGTTAACCTATTCTCGAAGATAATACAACTAAAAGTCTTCTTTTTCATCATTAACTAAAAAACTCTATTTTTTAGAATAAAGAATAAATGTAGAACTCTTCTTGAACTCTGTTACATGTGAATACAGAGAAAACGATGGATACAAGTGGAAATGAAGTCGAAAAAAACAACTATATGTAGTCGTAAATGGGAAGAAAATTGACCTGTTTTGAAGGGTTGAGCAATATGTTGAGTAGTTTTTGTTTGTATTGTTGAGAGGTAAAGGATACCCCTAGATAGAGAGAGAAGAACGAGAACTTAAGATTTGAAATGAAAAGTTTTTCGCGCAAATGGATGATTTGTATGGGTTGATTTGTAATTTTGGAAAAGAATGACAAGTTTTGAAATTTCTAATTTGATCTGAATTGATCTTAATTAATTTTAAAAATTTTAAAAGATATAATTTTTAAAATATAGATTTGATGAGAAATCATTTCAACTCAGAGTGATCGATCGATGATCAGGTCGGGATGAACGCAATACCAATGCCATGCAATTGCAAAGACTCGATTAGTTTTGTCGTTAACCCTGCGAGCTCATTCATTCATCCCTAGTTCCACCTAAATCAACTTAGAGACTATCGCTATCCTAACATTGAGTTGATGAGAACTCATTTCAACTCAAAGTGATCGATCGACGACTCGGGTCGGGATGAACGCAATACCAACGCCATGCAATTACAAGACTCGATTGGTTTTATAGTTAACCTTGCGAGCTCATTCATATATCCCTAGTTCCACCTAAATCAACTTAGGTACTATCACTATCCTAACATGGAGTAGATGAGAACTCATTTCAACTCATAGTGATCGATCAACGACTTTGGTCAGGATGAACGCAATACCAATGTCATACAATTGCAAAAACTCGATTGGATTTATAGTTGACCCTGCGAGCTCATTCATTCATCCATAGTTCCACCTAAATCAAATTAGGTACTATTACTATCCTAAAAATAAGTTGATGAGAACTCAATTTAACTCAGAGTGATCGATCAACGACTTGGGTCAGGATGGACGTAATACCAATGTCATACAATTGGAAAGACTCGATTGGATTTGTAGTTGACCCTGCGAGCTCATTCATTCATCCATAGTTCCACCTAAATCAACTTAGGTACTATTACTATCCTAACAATAAGTTGATGAGAACTCATTTCAACTCAGAGTGATCGATCGACAACTCAGGTCGGGGTGAACGCAATACTAATGCCATGCAATTGCAAAGACTCAATTGGATTTATAGTTGACCCTGCAAGCTCATTCATTTATCCCTAGTTCCACCTAAATCAATTGCAATAAAATTTGTTGCAACAAATGACCAAGTTGTTAAAAATTTTCAAGCAGTTATTCATATCTGTTCCAACAGATGACATATCTGATTTAATTATCAAATAGAAATTTGCATCTGTTGTGACAGATGACTGAGCTGTTGGAAATTTTCAAACAGATATTTATATCTATTGTAACAGATGACATATCTAATTTTATTAATTATCAAATGAACATTTTATTTTGTTATCATAGATAACTGAGTTGTTGGAATTTTTAAACAAACATTTATATCTATTGTAACAGATGACTGAGTTGTTCGGATTTCTAAATAGATATTTATATATGTTGCAACAGATGACATATATAGAAGATGATGAATAAAGATGCTGAAACAGAAACAATAAACAACAAAAATTGCTAACAGAGAGAAAAGAACAATGGATGAGAAGAGAGAGAAAGACGCCTTTTTTTCCTCTATTTTTCATTATTTTAGGTATACATTGGGATTTGTAGACACGTGATTTTGACCCTCCCCGAATGTAATATATATATTTTTTGATATTAAATATTTATATTTGATTCGATATTATTTTAATTATTATTTTATTTTCAATAAGGTTTTAGTTAAAAAATAAATAACTAAATAAAATTAATTTTAGGATATTATTTATTTTATACCAATTTAAAAAAAATACAAAAAAAATATATTTATTTTTAAATAAATAAGTTAGTAGTTTTAGTACTCTCTTAATTGTATTATTTTTAGGCTATTTATAAACCTTTATTACATTTTCTTAACTATAAAAATTAATAAATATTTATTATTATTATTATTAGTTATTCTAAATTTAAAAAATAAAAAGAGGATAATATTCAATTTGAATCCTAAACTACCCAAAATACTCCCTCCCAAATCCCCCTATTTAAGTATAACTAACGTACTATTCTCACGATATACACTGTACATAGGATCAGACCAAAAACCAGACACTGAACAAAAAAAATAGTCAATGTAAAAAGAGAGAGAGAAAGTGAAACATTCAAAAATCATCAAGAGAAAAACATCAAGCAAAAGAGAGAAAAGAAGAAAGTTGAAGTTCCGTTCGAATTTCCGATGACAACATTCAAATTTCTGTTTTAAATCATCAACAAGTTTTTATTCAATTGTAACGCCCCGAAAAATGGGTCCCGGAGCGTCACACGGTACTTGAGGCTACGAGTAGCCCCAAGCTAACCCTTTGAGCCATTTTCATTTAGTTCAACACAAATCTATGGGGTGTCCATAAATAACCCTCAAATATCAACAGAGTAATCATTATCCAAGAATAAAATAATTTCAGAAAGATAACAAAATACAACTTATTAGTCAACTCACAATATCTATACTAGTCTGACAAGCCTCTAAGAAAATCAATAAAACCAGCGATCCATTGAGACATGCCCCAACTGACTCATACTCAATTATCAAATGTAAACGATTCCGTGAAACCAACATGAGACATCACGTCCTCGGAACATGAGGACTCACACAACAAAGGATGTAGAACAACGTGCCCGAAGAATTACTGTCGAACCTGTAACTGAGCACCTGAACCTACATTCCGAGAAAATGCAGCCCACATCCGAAGATGTGGGTCAGTACCATGGAAAGGATCCGAGTATATGGGGGTGTATGCAGTTGTATAAACATCATCATTATAAATATTTATAAGAAATATGCAGGTTGTATGAAAGACTCACATAGCCCGAAGAAAATCATCAAAATCATGAGAGGATGAAATAAGTACAATAACACATGTGAGTCATCATATAATTTGTCAATCAATTTCAGTTCATCAAGAATATCAATTCTCATAATGTAAATATCATTTAAATCTTTTGAAACAATAACTTTCACAATTCCACTTTCAAATCACTTCATCATTCACCGTAGACACAAGGAAACACACACATACTGGGAGATCCTATAAACGACATAAACCATGTGAGCTACATGGAGTCCAACGTACAACCCACGTTGGGGAGAGCCGTCCTATCCTTTCCATTAGAGTAGGTCTATCGATATCAAATCTACACAAACTAGTGATCACTATATAAATCAGCCTCAGGCTCACTCCTACGGGGGAACGTAGTTCTAGGGAAGTAAGGTCGCTTTATACCTCCCACTCGGTGCTAAAGATTTCTCCCGAACTTAGCTCAAATCATTTCAAAGACAATCCACAACAAAACAATTTCTGTAGTATATAAATATACATCGGGAGCCATCATGCTTCCCATCTATCAAAATCAACCATGTTGTGGATTTCTTTCACACTCGAGTTCAAAACAACTCCATTAATACCAAAAGATCAAAGCATTCAAAATATCTCAAATATTCAACATCAACGTGCTTATAACACACACTTTCTAAAAAAATAATATAATTTCCAATGGAGATTCACGACCCAAATATCAAAATCATGATAAATATCGTTCAAGATTCATGCTTTATATCTCCACACATGTAAATTCATCTTTCAAAATCATAAACATCAAGATTTTATAATAATCATCATAAGATATGGTTCATGCTTCAAATTCATAGAAATCAAATAAAAATCATGCCTTTGTAAAGAAAATTACTTTTGGGCACAAGAACGAAAGAGAGTTCTTGTTGAAAAATCCCACATACCTTGAATGATGAACTTTAGATCTATACTTGTTTTGGAGATGTTAATCGTCCCTTTGAATGATGGTTCTTGGAGTTCTTGAACTAGGAACTTGGAATCTTGAATAAATTTGCAGAATTAATGGTGAACTTTGGAGGTTCTTGAAGTTGGATGTAGGAGCTTAGGGTTATATTTTTGAGGGAATTTGATGAAATATAATATATAATGCTTACAATAGGCTTTAATATAGGATTTGGATGGATTTTGGGTGAGGGGGATTGACCAAAACGCCCCTAAAAATAAAATAATTCTCAAATCTGTCCTTTGGTGGACTGTATTGATAGTCTTAACCACAAAATCAACCGTTAAATCTGCAGCACCATCGAACTGCATTCTTATAGGATAACGATCAATGCTGAAGGCTTTGACCAGCTCTTCGGTGGAAGGGCTATTAGCATCTGCATCATCTCTTTTGAAACATTCCTTTTCCCTATGTTCATCAATTCTGCTCCCGATTGAGATAAAGCTTGTAAAGCAAGCTCATAGAGTGGTGGATGTAGCCTAGTTGCTTCACTTGTTCCTTTACTTGGACTTGATTCGGTTTTTGTTCTTTTGGGAACTATATTATCTAAAATTAACAGGAACATAAAATAATATATTATTGTTGATTAATGCATCGTTAAAAAAGGATAACAGTAAATCAAACAAGCAAAATAGTAAAACAACAGTCGCAACAAATCACCGATTTGTTGCACCAAGTAGTATATCTGTTGCAGCATATAACCAAACTATTGCAGCGGATGAGTAATCTGTTGCAACAATACAAAACATACCACTCATCTTTCAAGATAGATGAATGGTCTGTTCAACAGATCACACAACTGTTGCGACATTATCTGTTGCAACATATGAGTGATCTGTTGGAACAGTTAAATAATTCGTAGCAATGACTGAGTAATCTGTTGTGACAATACAAAACATATCACTCATCTGTTGAGAAAGATGAATGGTCTGTGCAACAGGTCACACATCTGTTGCAACACATGAGTGATCTGTTGGAACAGTTATCAATGGTCAATATTGTTTATATTTCTTCCAACATAGGGTTGTCTATTGCGCCAGATGAATGATCAGTTGGAAAAATCAAATCTTGAATTTTTCCTGTAGGAAGAGTTGGTAGGATTTTATCCAACAAGAGGTTCATCTGTTGCATCAGATCATTAATCTGATGGTTCTTCCATTAGACCAGATGGTTAATTAGTTGCACTTGTGTCCCAATTTATGTGGCTTTTCGATACAATTTTGAGAATCAACTAAAATTTTAATATATCTTTTAAATATTTGAAGTTGTTAATTATTATGATTTGCAATACTTTTTCTTTTATCTCAATTTATGTGGCATTGCTAAAATAATGAGAGTCAATAAAATTTCTATATGTCTTTTAAATAATTTAAGTTATTAATTATTGTGATTCGTGGTAACAAATTAGTTTTGAACATGATAGCCAATTAAATAAATATTTTTTTTTACTTCCAATATGTAACTATAGTTAATTAATATAAATTATTAGAATATATTAAATATTTAAACCATTATGATGAAATAATGGAATTATTATATATTGGGGCATGATATGTAATTAAGTGGGAGTGGAGGGATTTTTTGGTAATTGCATAACTTGTTAATTATTGTGATTTATAATAATTTTTACGTAATTGTCAAATAATATATTTACTCCTTGTGTCCCAATTTATGTGGCTTCGATACAATTTTGAGAATCAATTAAATTTTTTATATATCTTTTAAATATTTTAAGTTGTTAATTATTATGATTTGCAGTACTTTTTCTTTTATCTCAATTTATGTGGCGTTGCTAAAATAATGAAAGTCAATAAAATTTCTATATGTCTTTTAAATATTCTAAATTATTAATTATTGTGATTCGTGGTAACAAATTAGTTTTAAACATGATAGCCAATTAAATAAATAAAAAAGTTTTACTTCCAATATTTAGTTATAGATAATTAATATAAATTATTAGAATATATTAAATATTCAAACCAGTATGATGAAATAATGAAATTATTATATATCGGGACATGGTTTGTAATTAAGTGAGAGTGGAGGAGTTTTTTGGCAATTGCATGAGAGGTGGTCGAAACCACCTCTTCTATATATTAGAAAAGTGATAATAATCTCAAAATATAATGTAGGATCATTTTATTTTGCCTTTATTTAGGAGTATTAATTATTCATTTCACCATTCATATCAATAATGAAATAAGTTGTCTTATTTCAATATATATATATATATATATATATAACTTTATTTAGCTCGTTCCATGACAAACAATACCTAATTGATTTTATGTATATTTAGTTTGAGCACAAAGTCTACCAGCAAACACAAATTAGGTAGATATTGATGTATATGGGTAGTGTTGCTCAAATGGAGAATGGTAAAATGAAGTTAGATCACCTAGGGTTTTTGTTCTTGAGTAATTTGAGAAAGATGAATGGATTTTGCCTCTAAAGAGGGCTTAATCTCGTTTTTTAGGACTGATAGACGTGGAAAAATAACCCAAATACCCCTGAGGATGTGGCTTTAAATGACTGAAAACTGGCCCAGTGACGCGCAGACTAACGATTCGCATTGGTTCACTGAAATTGCACTGAGGCTGATGAAAAATTATCTGTCGACGCGATGGACGACGCGACGCGTCGAGATTGTGTCGACCCACTATTTTAGTCACCAAAACATGGCTCAAACAAGCTATGAAAAATCCAAAATTCATTCGAGAACACCTACCGGCATTCCTGATCATGGATCAACCTGAAAATTGATATTTAAAGGTCATAAGTATTGTGAAAAAGGATCGCCGACTTACGAAGGCTAAAATAACTCTAAGTATGAGTACTTAGCTAAAATTTTCTAAGTCTGGGAACCCTCATAAGCTCTAAGAGACTGAGTTAAGCATAGAATTCTACAGGGTCTTACATAATATTTCTATCTGAACTAGGTCAAACTTTATAACATATTTTAAAACATTCTGTTTTCTTAAACTACCAATATTTATTATTGTCTTTGTTCATAAGTTTTCTAACAACACCTACTTGATTTTAACCCCCACCCCAAACTCTTGGTCCATCATACCTATCACACCCCGAACCAAGACCCTAGTTGTGACGAGCATCCCGAACCATAAAGGCCTGAACACCTTTCTGACTTGTAATCACACACACTATTCATATCTAAAAGATAATGCAAAAATACATAAATCATAATGAAAACTGTAATTCAAAACAACTAAACGATAACTAACTTGGTCTATGAAATCTTTACGACATATATAAACAAAGGTATCTGAAAACTGGAACAAGGACCCTAGTGGACCAAAATATAATAATGATAAGTGACTGAAGTAAACTAGGCCTCCTTAAATATAAAAGGCTCACCACTGAACTCTGCACTTTTGACCGGAGGAAATCTACTACTTATCAGGACCCCTAGATTGAGCCTCAGAACCTGAGAGGTAGAGGAAGGGGGTCAATACAGATGTACTAGTACGCGAAGAGATCCAAAATAATATATTTATAATATAAAATAGATGAGAGTATCTTTCAAAGAATCATGCATATTGTAGTTCAAAACACATGGGAACTTATTAAAAGATCATAAAACAGTCATGACAGTGTACTTCTATTCTTTGCATTACTTTTGAGTTAGCTGGCACTCCCCAACAAGTCTGATATTTCATGGGCTATATGGAATTCATCATTGACTCAGCGGGGAAGCCTCCAACCCAAGTTTGCCGCAAGGGTTGGAGTGTCTGAGTCTGATATGCCACAGGGAACTAGGCCAGTACAAAATAATATACCTGTATCGGCAAAACACGGTTTCAGGCAATGAGTTGTCTAAATTCATGCCTTCTTCGGAGAACCACCTACGCTCTCTTTATGCCAAATTTTATCCTGTTGTGAAACATGCATTATTCTAGTTTCAACATCTGAAAATCTAATTTTCAAATATGCATGCTATTATGTTCTGAATTACCATGGCATTATCTGAGTTGGTGTCGTCACACTAAGACTTTCAAGTCCTATTTCTAAGCCATAATGTATTATGCATGATTTTTTTATTAAAACTCCATTCAGACCACCCAAACATGCAAATAGTATAAGAGATTTCATGTTCCGAAAGCACAAGTTAAAACTATGCAAGGATTATCATTATTTCAATAACCATGTGGTGATCCTAAAATCTTTGTCAAACCATGAAAATCTTTTCAGTTGAATTTTATAGTCAACATTTATCAACACAAACAACCCTCTCTTTTGAATTCAATATCATAGCCAAATCATGCGTAAATCAAGACATTTTGTTTCATGCTTTTCAAATACATTCAAAGCAATCATGTCATATGAAAAGTGAAGAAAAAAATCACAAGAGAGGAATTTCATGTAGGCCATGCTCTCAATTGAAATATCAACTTAAGTCACATTCATGCATATACATATAATTTCAAATTAATTTGGGGGAAGGCCTAAAGACCAAAACAACATTTAATCAAGGCTTTTAAAACATGCTAGTAATCGTAAATTCAAACTCTTTCTGTAAAATTATGATTTCTAAACCTTTAGCATAAATTAAAGAAGGTTTCTTTGACCATGAATTTTTAGGATAACCCCACGTACCTCAATTTAGAAATTCAATGGATGTTTCTTGAAGCCAACGATTTGGAGATTCCAAATCTTCAATCAATTTCTGAAACCCACGACTGAATCTTCAGTTATTTGGAGTTTTTTTAATACCTTAAGGGGTGTTATTGATGGATTTTGATAAAAATATCAATAAAGTGGTCATTTGGTAGTAGAATCCCATGTTTAAGAGTTGGAAATTATACAAAATGTCCTTAAAATATTTTTGAAAATCGCAGGCTATAATAGGAGAGCGTGCGTTGCACGCTGTAGAACCCCAGAGTGGAGCATGCACCGCATGCTCCATTGCACGATACCATCAGTGAATTGGAGAGTGCGTCGCGCACATATTGCACGATGATACTATTTTGGGGTATCAACCACGTCCTCATGCTCATCTAAAAATTTCAAAACTAACCCGAAATGTACCCTTGACTTGCCCTATCGCCTAGCAACAACAAAATCAAGAAACAGAGGTCGGTAAGGTCGAAAATAAATTCATCAAATATTATGGGTTCAAAATGAGGCTAAGTATCTTTGACACATAGAAAAATTTATAGTTTTTCCTACTCTGTGAGCACACTACTAGGTGTTATCACGTGCACGACTTTTGCGGGGCGTTACAATACTGAAGCAATACAATAAGAACATTAGGTCTTGATTTGGGTAATTCTTTTTTAGTTCCTATATACTAAGACCCCATCCCACCCCTCACCCCCACCTTCACCTAAACATACACAAGATATATTACGTTTTTACAGGTGGCTATAACTATCCAATAACCTTCTTGCCCTTTAGTAAAAAGAAAAAGGACTGAAAGTAGTAAACTCAATTTTCATATTTGAAATTTAAGAATCGCTTTGTCAAGTTTGCAACTGTAGTTATTTTTAATCATCAAAACTCTTAACTAACTACGAACACAATAAATTTTTAAAAGTTTGATTGCGCCTTAAATGATGTTGTGCAAATAAGTTGCTTGGTGTGAGATAGAAGAGTCTTACTTGTTCTTGTTGCTAACATGGTCCCAATAATCCCAACCACCATGGGCCACAACATCAACAAAGTAGGTGTATAAATAGAAAATTCTAGAGTGCTGGCCCATTGCACGACCCACATAAAGTGGGCCAAAATCTGTAACTCTACAACCCAAGAATGTAAATCCAGTCTTCTCATCTGGAAATCTTCTTTCTTGGCTCGTGTGGACCCAAATCTTGGGGATATTGAATGTAACTCACAGTACTGCCCCAATAAAAGTAGTTTAGCAGTTTCCTGTTTTGATAATAAATTTCATAAATAGCCACATTTTAACTTCTATAGTTGGAAATATAGTTACTCCCCCTGTTTAAAAAGAACGACTTGTTTTAACTTGATGAGGAGTATAAGAAATTAAAAGACTTTTGAATCTCACGACCTTAAATAAAAGATATGTCAAATATACTAAAAGTTTCTTAAACATGTCATGGGGAAAGTTGTAGATAAAGAATTGATAAAAAGGAAAGTGATCATAGTTTTTTAAATACACTAAAAAAAGTAAGTCAAATAAGTGAAAAAGGAGGAAGTCCTATTTTAGAGCTTATGAGTTATGTATTCTAGAAAATGTAGTTTATTGGGTTTTGAATTATACATGTTAAGAGAATATCTAAATATACATATGTCATACCTTTTCAAAGACATATCCCGACCTTTGCGGTTGATTTGTAGTAGAAGATATTCAGAATTAAAATTTTATAGGTTCAATAGGTTTCTGAGGTTATTAGTAGTAACCCCATTATACTTTTACCATATGGATTCATAGCTACTCCTTAGTGTAATTTTTGTGAATTTACACACAAATCGGTATATTCCTTATCGAAAAAACTGAATTCATGTATATTTCATGTCAAAAATATTGAATTCACATAAACCCAATACCGACAACAAAGTTCTATACTTCCAAGAGAATTAACATCATATTCAATCTTTGAAGAGATAATTAATATTTACTTTTAACTACATTTTTCACACATTTTACGTCCGAACTAAATTCAAAAGTGGAGCCAATTCCACCAAGGGGATTTAATATAAGAAAAAGCTAGCAGAAGGGACATCTATAATTAATAAATAAAAATTATTTTAATATGTATTAATAGTTTAATCTTTTGTTGGAGGGGGCTTGGATGAACCCTAGTAAAAGATTTTCTTCGCCCTTGACTAAACTAACCGTTGCTAGCTAGTTTAAGTTAGCCCTTCCTGTCTTATTACTTATGTTTTGTGCCTAATGCAATGTTATCATGTGAAGAGGTTAGTTATCTTGGTTGCAAGGAGAAAAATTTAATATAAGAAAGTTTAGAAAGCCTTTTTATCGACCCATTTGCAAGTTAGCTCCATTAAATCGTAAATCATAAAATGTAATTTTCAGTTTATGCATTACGTTACAATTGCTTTCACAATGTTCACCGGTTTAGTAAAATATTTCGATTGATTTACTAATCTAGATAATAGAAAACTTCATAAAAGATGAAAGATAAAACAAACAGAAAATTTGAAGGCATCATTAAAGACGAAAGATGAAACAAACGGAAAATTTGATTTAATTACATAGGAATTTCATAACCTTTTTTTTGTGGTGATGGTGGGTGGGGTCCTAAAATCTCAAATAAATGGGAATGAAGACAAAACAATAAGTGACTTAACCACAAAGATAAAAGTTGATCATATTAAAAGGTGTAACTGGTTGTCTCATCCAAGCATAACTTTATATTCAAGAACTTCAATTATCAACTCCATGATAATTATGAGTTCAAGAACTCATCTCTTCTAGATCAAGGGCAACTTCTGAAATAAACTTGAATTGCTCGCCTGGAACATCACCTTTTATTTCTTTTTTAATTTTGTCCAACCGTGATTTATATGCCTTAAATTTCTTCAACCTGTTCTCCAACGTGTGTTTATCTATTGACATTTTTGAGTCAAGGCATTTCTCCTTGAATGCTTGTACTTCTTTACGAAGATCTTCAAATGCCTCAAAGACATTTGTTTTGCTCATATCAGTATGATTCTGTAGGCTATCATTTTTTTTCAATTCATGAAACTTATCTATTACTTTTTCTATACATGGGGAGCCATAGGAATGTGGTTTTCCAGCTTGTTTAAAGAGAATAAAACCGACATCTTCTCCGGTTAGATTTGAATACTCTTTTGCTTTTTTGCCCAAGCCATTTTTTCTTTTTGAAAAAGCAACTGTGCGAGCTTCTTTAGACTCAATCAACTTCATTTCAATCTTTTGTCTACCCTTTTCACCCCTGTTATCCATTGCAAAGTAAATAATTAGAGAAGAGAAAAGTTGCGTTGGTTGAATAAGTCTGAGCAATTTTGAGAAGAATGGTTGTGTAATTTTTAGTAGCGATACGAGTTGGTTTGTCACGAGTAATGACACGTTTATTGAAAATTTTAATAGTATAAGTTTAATCATCACGTGTATTGTCATGTATACTTATTGTGTTCACATTACGACTTGATTTGTCACGAGTATTGACAGGTTTATTTAATATTTGTATATTATAAATTTAATTGTCATGTGTTTTGTCATGTATGCTTATTGTGTTCACATTATGAGTCTGTTGTCACGAGTATTGACAGGTTTATTTAATATTTTCATATCATTAGTTTAATCATACATGTCTTGTCATGTAATATTTTCATATTATAAGTTTAATCACCACGCGTCTTGTCATGTATACTTTTTGTGTTCACATTATGAGTCAATTTGTCATGAGTATTAACAAGTTTATTGATATTATCATATTATAAGTTTAATTAATCGTCAAGTGTCTTGTCTTGTATACTTATTATATTCACATTATGAGTTGGTTTGTCACAAGTATTGACGGGTTTATTTGATATTTTTATATTATAAGTTTAATCATCACGTGTTCTGTCATGTATGCTTATTGTGTTCACATTATGAGTCTTTTGCAACGAGTATTGACAGGTTAATTTAATACTTTCAAATTATAATTTTAATCATCACTTGTCATATCATGTAGTATTTTCATATTATAAGTTAAATCATCACGAGTATTAACAGGTTTATTTAATATCTTCATATTATAAGTTTAATTGTCACGTGTCTTCTCATGTATAAATGTCAAGTAACACTAAATTTCTTGTGCATGCGTTACAACTCATATAATATTGTGCTCACTAATATGATTTAGTTTGTCACGAGTTTATCAAGTTTATTAAGTATTTTCATATTATAAATTTAACCATCATGTGTCTTGTCAAGTATAAATGTCTAGTAAGACTAAATTCATTGTGCACCCATTACATCTCTTACAATATTGCGCTCACTAGTACACTTTGAGTTAGGCCTATAATTAAATTATTCTATAAAAAAATATTTATGCCTTTTATAAGTTTCATATGAAACTAGTTTCTCGACGTGTGCGTCGCACGTGTATGCCTAGTCATGTGATGATAGGCGAATTTACACACCTATAGTGCTATATTTTACCCATATTTTAGAAATGTTTTGAGAACAAATTATATATTTCATGCACTTTTAGTCCTTTTTCCTGTAAGTGAGCTAACGAACATGATTAGCAAAGTTTCAGGTATAAATGATGCAGAATTCAGCATTTTATGGATAACTTGACGCCAAAGAAAGATTCATGAAAGGAGAAAAGGGATTCTTGGACGCCAAGGACCAAAAGTGGCGCATGGAAAATCTGTCCCGGGCTAAAACAACAATTCTGAAGACATTGGGGACTAGCAGTAATTTATTAGGATTAGGGTAATGACACATTAACCTAGTACAATTGGGTTAAGTATTTCATTAGCTTAGTAGGATTTGGTTAAGTATTTCATTAGCTTAGTAGGAATAGGATATGAGTATTATAAATACCCTATTTTGCTAGAGATTTTTATTCATTCTACTTAACAACAACTCTCATCTTACCTTACAACTCTTCTAATCTTTCCATTAATTCTACTTCTTATTCTTCTTCTATTCATCTATTCTTAATTTCCGCAACAAGAGAAACATTACTTGCAAGAAATCACGCCTAACGCCTACCACACTTGTGCTACACGAAATTCTTATTGTGGTATAATAACAATGTCAATTGTGATTTCCTTCGCACTCATGGGTAACTAAACTTCTCTGTTGGGGTTATGGAAGTCGAATGAGATACTATCTATTACTATGAGTTTGTGAGTTCGTGACACGTATGCTAACGCAAGAATACGCCAGTATAATATTTAACTTGTTCGAAAGAAAGGTTATCTGTCTGGAAAAGAGATAATGTCAAGGTAGTAGGGTCCCATCCCCTATTAAAAAGTTAGTGTCGTAACTGGATTAACCTCTTGGAGAATTTGTACCGTTTGACACGCTTTAAGCTCGAAAGAGTTAAAGTGAAATAATCCTCGAATAGGTCGAAAGACGCCTGGATTTACCATCGAATACAATTCTCTATAAGCACATGCATGTCGGAATTCAACACACTCATAGCCAATAGAGACGTATAACTCAGAAGGTGGACATAACCCCAACTCCTCAATTCTCATTGTTTTACAACCTGCTAAATATTCTTTCTTTTTTACTTTGCTATTTTCAGTTTTTATTTATATTTTGTTTACATTACTTGCACGACAAGATTCCCCCCTTTTACGAGACTTGCACCAAAAGTCTAGTACTTTTTGCTTACTTGTTGACCAATCTATTCCCTGAGGGATCGATACCCAACCCAGTTGGGTTCTATATTTGCTAATGACCGCTTTACACTCCTACGAGAGCTGTGGATTGAGCGTTATCATCATGCAATACAAATTCTATTAAATATTACTAATACTCGTTGAAATAAAATTGAGTGAAACCTTTAATACCCCATAGTCTAACTTCCTGGGGTTCCTATTCCCCCCCTTCCACAAAAAAATACTCAATTTTATGTATTTTTATCACTATTTTGTACTGACATGACACCTTTTGTCAACCTTTTTAGATGACGTGACACCTTTGATGTGGAACCCCATTTTATGTTATAAAGGTGCCACAATAGCACAAAAGGGTATCAAAAATATGCTAAAATTGAGATCGGTGGGGGTAATAGGACCCCTGCGAAGTTGAAATTTGTCAAAATAACTTTGATCATAGTTTGAGGAAGTATTGAATGCTTATCTCAATATAATTTAGATTAAGAAAAAGTGCACGTTTATGTAAGTAATCAATGCAGATCATTATTTGGTGACATCTTTATCGAGATATAGATGACTAAATGTTCCCTAATCTATGAAGATGAACAATTAAACTTTTGGATACATTTATTATTTATACTAAGCAAAAAATATATCATCATCATTTGTAAGATACCCCGCAAAATCTTATGTTGATATTCAGCTCTTTTAGCTCCTAAAAGCTCTTTTGAAGGTCCAACACTTAGAATATTTTAGCTAGGTTTTCTACACTTAATCGTATTTTAAGCCTCCGAACTTCAGAGATTTATTTGACGTCCTTTTCGACATTCATTTTTCTATTTTCAAGTTGCATTGTGATGGGGCAAGTCAATAGTACATTCCAGGTGAGTTTCAGAATTTTTGAAATCTGTTTAGGGCATGTTTAGATTTTGAAATAGTAGCATCCTGCGATTAGCATGCGACGCATGCTCCATCTCACAGTCCCTAGAATGCGATAGAGAATGCGACACACGCTCCACCACATGCTGCCGTATTTTCCAGCTTCCAACTCGGCTTCTTAAGGGTAAATTGGACTTTATCCCTACCCTATGTATATTCAAAAACACGGAATTAAACCTATTTTGAACCAAAATACACTCAAAATTCTCAAAATCCTCTCAAGAATACCTTAGGGATTTCAATTGGGGATTCAAGTTCAAGAAATTCAACCATCAAACTTTGTCAAATCAAGAACTAAGGTATTCATAGTGTTCATTCATGGATTCCTTTCATCCGTGAAGCCCAAGAATCAAGTTTTAAACTATGAATTATGATATTCATGTAATGGGTTGATTTTGTTCATGTGGTTGTTGTTGTATAATTCCCAAGTTGGAATCTTTATGTGTTAGTCACGAAACCATGAAAGTATGTGAATTAAAACTTGTGCAATTTAGTTGAATTATGGTGTTTTGATGCATTAATTGATAATCGTACCTATGCCCTAAGTGGTGCATGCAAGGAGTTTGATAAAATGCCTAAGAGACTAGAAATCATGCCCAATAGCTAAATTATGACCTAAATGATGAATGCATGGTATTCCCTTATGATCAATATGAATTCCATGATATTATTGTGCATTATAATAGTTGATAGAATGCTCATGAAACTAGATTAATGAACCTATGACTTTGATTATATGTATTCCTACCATGTACAAGATTATGATAAACATGTGTTCCATGAAATCCCAATTTATTGTATTATGAATTGTTGATGATTATCATTTATTCAAGAAAGTCATGCTTTGTCAATTTCCTTCTATCGAGTCCTGGGGGTACTTGTACCTATCAAATATTGTTGTGTGCCTAGATCCAGTGTCATGTTGTCACGATATCCTTAGTCAAGCCCCGATCCATAGAATTCAGTCAGTCATGTGACTTAGGAAAGCTCAGAAATTCAGTAATCTCAGTAGTATTCTGTCAGTCCATGAAACTCTGTTAAATCAGTTTGGTCAAGTCAAGTTTAATCATGTTCAGCGTCTATTCATATGGGAGTAGGATTTAGCACCGAGTGAACCCAAGGATGGGAATTCACCTTCCAGTTTAGGGTGTGATTCTTAGAAGCAATCCTTGTGTCCCAGAGCTACGTAGCCAGCTAGGTTGAGACATCTAACCTGCTAGTTGAGGGTTGATGAGGTGGATTAACCTGCCATTTTAGGGTTCCCACCGTTCTCATTTGAGTACCTGCCAGTTGAGGATCATTCACGGCTTGTCCTTATCGGTGGCACGATATTGAAACTCTTTTAGTTGGGGTTACAGATTGGAACCCAACTTAGCTATATTGTTTATTTGGGGCATATCGGTTAGATGACTACTTCCCACATTTTCAGTAACAGTATCAGTAAAAGAACTTAGATAGTTCTTCAGATTTTAGGACTGTCAGATATAGTCACCCCAGCTCAGTACGGAACTCAGATAGTTTCATCAAATTTAGAACTGTTAGATATAGTCACTCATGTTATTAGTATATCAGTTATCAGAACTCATGTTATCAGTCATATAAGATATCGGTAACTTAGGTTATCAGTATTTAGATTCAGAAATCATGTTATTACGATATCAGTGTCGGTCATTATACTTTATGCAAGTGTTCTTACGCTTATGATAGTCAGTCTATTAGTATTATTTCTCATGTATATAAACCCCTTGCATTCAGCCTGCCTCACATGCATACTAGTACATTCAATCGTACTGATACATTCACGCTATGTTGTTTTTATACCATAGGTTCAAAGGCACTAGATCCAGAGCGTCAGTAGAAGTCCAGTTCCAGCAATCAGAGTTAGCGGTGAGTCCTCATCCTTTGAGGACATGATTATTATCTTATCATTTTAGTATTCCAGACTTAGTTTCTTTTAGTAGTTGGAGTTAGTTGGGGACATGTCCCATCAATTCCTTATTCAAAACGTTAGAGGCTTTTCAGACTATCATATTTTAGACAGTTTATTTTAGTTGTGTTGGGTATTTCATACCCCATTCATATGTTATGTTTTATCATATTTGAACCTTATGCCCTTTCAGCCTTTATTTCCATATTTATTCAATATATTATGTAGTGTACAGGTACAAATATCAGTCATGGGTTAGCTTGTGGTCCTTTGGGGTCATTAGCACCGTGTAGCACTTCGGATACCAGATTTGGCTCATTACAAACTTAGTATTAGATCTAAGGTTCAATAGTGTCCTAAGAAGTCTGAAATCAGCATCTAGTAGACTCTTGTGCATGGGTGTGTTGCGCGCCACATTTATGTACATGTGGCTATGAGATGTTTTAGGAATAATTTCCCTTCTTTCAGTATTCATGTAGTGCCAGTGAGCATAATATCAAGTTAAACTCGCAGTCTAATCCATTTCTCCTCTTCATTTATAGAACATGCCTCTTACGAGAAAAAATTGGCCTGTCCAAGAAGATCCCTTGGCAAAACATGTTTCTCATGCGAAGTTTAGAGCCGCATTCACTACTCTTGCTCAGTCAGTCGCTGCTCATAATGAATGACCAGCAGTTTTTTCGGCTAACCCAATGGCCAATTCAGCTGCAGCTAGGATTCGGGACTTCAGCCGAATGAACCCTCAATCCTTTTTCGGGTCTAAGTCAGATGAGGACCCTTAGGAATTCATTGATCAGGTTTAGAAGGTTACAGACATCATGAGGGTAACTACCATTGAGAGTGATGAGCTAGCTGCATATCAGTTGTAGGATATTGCTTACACTTGGTTCAAACAGTGAAAGTCAGAGAGGTCAGATGATGTAGGTCCTATAGAGTGGGAGGAGTTTGTTACTGTATTCTTTGATAGATTCTTTCCCCAAGAGCTGAGAGAGGCTAAGGTGCTAGAATTTATCAACCTTAGGCAGGGAAACATGATGGTGAAAGAGTATTCTCTTAAGTTACTCAATTAGCCAGATATGCTCCTCATGTGGTTGCAGATAGCAGGGCCCAGATGAGAGTTTATTTCTGGGTGAATGATAGTGTGGTGAATGAGTGTAGGTCTGCGATATTGAATAGTGACATGACCATAGCCCGGATTATGACTCATGCTCAACAGATAGAAGATCAGAAGATTAAGATAAGAGAGAAGCAGAATAAGAGAGCAACGTCAGGTAGTTTCAACTTTGCTCAGCCTAAGTCAGAAGGAAAAAACCGTTTTCATTTTTTCCCTAAGTCATCAGTTCTAGCTCCTTCTTCCGCCAATGCTCCAGTATCGAAATTTAGATATATCGAAATTCATTTTTCCCTATTTTTGCTTAGTATATATATATATACATGTATTATTTATACTGAGCAAAAGATATATCGTCACCATTTTTATTATATTGTCAATTTACAATTATCATAACAACTTCACAACTGATCGATTCATACTTTTAAGAATTTCAGTCATTTTTAGGAAAATCCCCATAATATATATATATATATATATATATATATATATATATATATATATATATATATATATATATATATATATTCTTCTCCCATTAGTGTTTTCTTTACCCTGAACCTCTTCCAATTGCTAGTACTTTTAGAAGATAATCAATTTTTTTTAATTATAATTTGCTAATAAGTATATGTTATAAACCTAAAAAGGTTTTATGGGTAAAGGAAAATAAGATATAATAAAATTATAAGTTATTTTTTGTACTTTTATTATGACTAGTCTAACAGCACGTGCCTTGCACGTGTAACATTTGATTATTTAAAATTAAATAATTATATTTATTGCAGAAATATTTAATAAAGTGTAAAAGTTCAAAGCACTTTTTAGAAATCTTTCATACCTTAATATAATAATGTAAACATAAACATATATACATATATATTTTGCCGCCAGAAGTCCAAGTGATTGATGGAACATTATTTTTGCGTTTACAATCTAGTACGTCTTTCCGTTGTTGCCATATACTAAGAGAGACGCATCAATTTGAACCATATTTGCATTATGATTATTTTTCTTTTTGTTTATAATTAAAATCTTTCCTTATTTTTAAAGTTAGATCTTTACAAAATATTAATTACATTCTCACTCCGTACTTAATTTTTTAAAATCTGGTACTTCTTAAACTTTTCTTATTCAAATGGTTTTATATTTATTTATAGTTTTTCAAATCTTCTTAAAATCAAATTTAGTTGATTTGGAATTTTTAATCTAATGAAAAAAGTATTAATTGTCATTAATTTTGATGATTTTTAATAAGAAAAGATTTTACCATAAATATATTTAATTTATTTTCAACTCTTAAATTAGGAAGAAAATAGTGATATTCTGATGACTTCTAATAAAATAAATTTTTGCTATAAATATATTTAATTAATTTTTAACTCTTAAATATTAGGAAAATATAGTGAAAAGACGATTTTATCTAAACCATATGAAGCTTAATTGTTACAACATATGGTAAAGTTGTTGCATCAGTTTATTAATCTGTTGTATCAAAATTGTAATCTGATGGATCCTCTAGTGCATCAGATGGTTGATCTGTTGCATCATATGATGAATCTGTTGCATCAGATGGTTAATATGTTGCACCAGATGGGTAATCTATCAGAGAAAATAGTAGCACGATTTTGTTAAACAAAAAACAGCAATTTCACCATTTTTTCCAAGAACAAGAACAGAATAAATCAAACCAAATTGTCCTTTTTTTATAAACACAAACAATAAAAATCAAACTTCAAAAAAATGCAACAAACAACAAAATATCATAATTCACTTAGAAAAGAGAAGAGAAGTGAAGAAATACCAGAAAATAGGATTTTATTCAGACCACATTTCAAATTAGTGCAACAAATATTGAAATTGTTAACCAATACTATAAGAGAAGTTGGCTCAAGTTCCTTGTTTTCTTTAAAACTAAAAAGGCCATAAATTTTTACCTGTAAAAGAAAAAAAGGACCGATGAAGAATTCGAAGTTGTTGTGGCCGGAGAGCAAGGCTGTCATGTTGATTAAAGTCAAAAAGGAACTGGAATCCCAACTATTTGTATTCAGATGTTGAAGTCGCCGAGGATTGAAATAAGAAATTTGCAAAATAGTTGGTTGGGAGAAAGTTAAGAGTAGCTGTCGAGAGAGGGATGAGAGACAGGTTGATTGAATTGAAGAGGGGAACTTGAAGCCCAACTATTTGTCATCAGGGATTGAAGGGAGAAAGTTTGCAGAACTATTGGGAGAGAGTTGAGAGAAGCTGTCGAGAGAGAGGAGAGAGTGGTTGATGTGGATTGAAGAGGGTGTGGGTTGGGTTGATTTATATTTTTGAAACGATTAGAAAGTTTTGAAAATATTAATCTAGTCCACAATTAACTTGATCAAGTTTCCTAATAATCTTTGACCCTATTTGTTGGTCAATGTCCCCTATCCTTCATTCAAGACTTTAAAGACACCTATTCTTCAATTTTCTCAGGAAAGTGCTCCCCCAACTTAAGAATTGTTTTATATCCAAAATTCAAATCCAAGACATCCACTACACTACATCATTTGATGGTTTTGAACCTATGATATAAGACATCATAACATAAAAGAAAATCATGCGTTAGTACTTTAGATGTACTGGTATACTAAGTAAGGTAGGTTGATAATACATAGGTTCATATGCATGAATAAAACTAATTAAATAACATGAACATAACTGAAAGATAGTACATATATAAATGCATAAGTTGTAACTAAGGTCGTGGTTACACTGAATATTTATTTACTGATATCTGAGTTTACTGATATTGTATTACTGATAATTGAGTGATTGTATCTAGAGGTCCTGATTCTGTGAAACTATATTGAGTTTTGTACTGAATTGAGTGACTGTGTCAGACAGTCCTAATTTTTATAGAACTGAACTGAGTTCTATACTGAGACTGAAACTGAAATTGAGACTGTGAGAAGTAATCATTTAACCGACATGCCTCTTTTTGAACTGATTATTGTCCAACCTGTAACCCCAGCTGAAAGGGTGTTAATACCGTGCCACAGGTAAAGACAAGCTGTGTCACACTCATTTGGCAGGTTCTCTAAATGAGAATGGTGGTACCCTTAACTGGTAGGTTAAACACCTTATCAACCCTTAATTGGTAGGTTGACGTCTCAACCTATGCTGGCTACGTTGTTTTGGAATACAAGGACTGCTTATAAGGTTCACACCCTCTGCTCGCAGGTGAGTCCCCATCCTTGAGTTCACTCATTGCTGAATCCTATTCCCAACTGAATAGACACTAGACTTAATTATAAATAATGCTAAGATGGACTGAACTGTTATTGATTCATATTGTCTGATTGAACTAAATTAAGTTCTCTAGATTTCTTTGACTGATGAAATACTACTGAATTCTATTAACTGACTGAACTCTACTGGGTTCTGAACTAATTACTAACTAAGTTATGGATTGACAACTGAATGAGTTCTGAACTGATTTCTGAACTACTAATCGTGATACTACCGAGTCTATTCTGTAACTGCTGTGGCTCTAGGTAATAGCTAAATGGCCAGATATTAGATGCCCCCAGGACTTGATAGCATAAGTTATAAAATATAGCACAATCTTGACACATGATGACTAATTATTTGATCATCATTCAATCATTAAGTCATTTTGACAAACACTTGCATAACATGAACTTGTATACATGCTAATATGATGAAATTTCACTATTCAATTCACATGAACAATCCATCAAACACTTGGAGGGTATAGTATATGCACACAATACCAAAAAACATGTGGGCATTACAAGTTCAAATACCAAATTCATAATTCAAAGGTTTTAGCATGAATTCACATGATACAGCACATAAAATAAATAATTTCATACAAATATTGCAGCTAATCATGGATTTAGAATCCTATTAACATGATAATCATGAACACATTCAAATCCAACCATGAAAATCAACGAACTCATGAACTTGTAGTTAAAAGGGTTTTTTGAACTCCAAGGGTTGAAGGATACCCTTGGATGAACACTTGACATACCTGGGTGCTTGAATTTCTGAAAGTTGATGGTGAATTCTTGAGTCTCATCAGCCACTACATTGGCCATATACGGATGGTATAGAACACTCATATCGTAATCGTTCAAAAAATCCAATTCTGTACCCCGAATGCTACACGATGCTAGCAACCCCAAAAGACCACTAGCTAACCCATGACTGGTAACTGATGTGAGCATTGAATAACTGCAATACTATAGCAATAATATAACTAAAATAAATTAAAAAATCAGCCATAAGGTTCAAATATGAATATCAATTACTAAAATATGAAACCAATACTGAAACTAAATATCTGTCTAAAAATACTCTAGTCTGAAAAAGCCTATATTGTCTGAACATGGAGTTGATGGGACAAGCCCCCAATTAAATTTGACTACTGAAACTAATAAATTGAGATACTAAAATAATAATCATGTCCTCAAACTATGAGGTCTCACCACTAAACTGTTGTTGAAAGGTTTAGACCGCTAAGTGCGATCGAGAGCCTGTGTGTTTGAACCTATGATATAAGACATCATAGCGCAAAAGAAAAGCATATGTCAGTACTTTAAATATACTGGTATGTTAAGTGAGGTAGGCTAAAAATGTGTGGGTTCATATTCATGAACAATAACTGACTGAATAACATGAACATAACCAAAAGATAGTACATACATGAATGTGTAAGCTGTAACTGCGGTTGTGGTTACACTGGATATTGATTTACTGATATATGAGTTTACTGATGTTGTATTAATGATAATTGAGTGACTGTATCTGAAAGTCCTAATTCTATGGAACTGTACTGAGTTCCGTGCTGAACTGAGTGACTGTGTCTAACAGTCCTAATTTTTGTAGAACTGAACTGAGTTCTATACTGAGACTAGAACTGAAACTGAGACTGTGGGAAGTAATTATCTAACCGACATGCCTCTTTCTGAACTGATTGGGGTCCAACCTGTAACCCCAGTTGGAAGGGTGTCAGTACCATGCCACAGGTAAAGACAAGCTGTGTCACCCTCATCTGGCAGGTGCTCTGAATGAGAATGGTGGTACCCTCAATTGGCAGGTTAAACACCTCATCAACCCTTAATTGACAGGTTAATATCTCAACCTACACTGGCTATGTAGTTTTGGAATGTAAGGACTGCTTCTAAGGATCACACCCTCTGCTGGCAGGTGAGTACCCATCCTTGAATTCACTCGGTGCTGAATCTTTCTCCTAACAGAATAGATACTGGACTGAATTCTAAACTGTGCTAAGCTGGACTGAACTATTACTGATTCATATTGTCTAGCTAAACTGAATTGAGTTCTATGGATTCCCCTAACTGACGGAATACTATTGAATTCTATTAACTGACTAAACTCTACTGGGTTCTAAACTGATTACTAACTGAGTTCTGGACTGATTACTAATTGATTTCTAAATTGATTATGAACTGATTTCTGAACTACTAATCGTGATACTACCGAGTCTATTTAATAACTACTATGGCTCTAGGTAACAATTAAATTGTCGGGTATTGAATACCTCCAGGACTCGATAGCATAAGTTATAACACATAGTACAATCTTGACATATGATAACTGATTATTTGATCACCGTTCATTCATTGAGGAATTTTGACAAACACTTGCATAACATGAAATTGTATACATGCTAATCTAATGAAATTTCACTATTCAATTCACATAAACAATCCATCAAACACTTTGAGGGCATAGTATACGCATACAATACTAAACAACATGTGGGCATTACAATTTCAACTACCAAATTCATAATTCAAAGGTTTTAGCATGAATTCGTATGATACAACACATAAAATAAATAATTTCATACAAATCTTGCAACTAATCATGGATTTGGAATCCTATTAATATGGTAATCATGAACACATTCAAATCTAACCATGAAAATTCATCAAACTCATAAACTTAAAGTTATAAGGGTTTGTTGAACTCCAAGGATAGAAGGATACCCTTGGATAATACTTGACGTACCTGGGTGCTTGAATTTATGAAGGTTGATGGTGAGTTCTTGAGTCTTGAATTCATCTTTCCCGACTAGGTGTTCTCTTAGTTGACTCAGCAGAAGGTAGTGTATAGGTGCAGAGTAGTTCAGGATCATCTCTGGTTTCTGAGGTAAAGAAAAAGCGGGATAGAGATCCTAGCCTAGTTAAATTGAAGGAATCAGTCAGAGATCAGAAGGTATAGGTTTTCTCCCAAGGGGGAAATGGTATATTGCGTTATCAGGGACGGCTATGTGTGCCAGGTGTAGATGAATTGAGATAAAAGATTCTTGTAGAAGTGCATGGTGGGCGTTACTGTATTCATCTAGGGGCCATTAAGATATACCATGATTTGCGGGAGATCTATTGGTGGAGTGGGATGAAGAGAGACATTACAGAGTTTGTAGATAAATTCTTAACATGTCAGCAGGTTAAGACCGAGCATCAAAAATCCAGTGGGTTTACGCTGGAGTTCAGTATTCCTACTTAAAAGTGGAAAGAGATGAACATAGATTTTATGACGGGTCTGCTTCGTGCTCGTCGTCAGCACAATCAGTTTGGGTCATTGTAGACAGGATGACCAAATAAGATCATTTCTTAGCAATCCATACCTCTTATTCAGTTGAGGACTATGCTAAGATCTATGTCAGAGAGTTGGTCAGATTGCACAAAGTTCTGTTATCTGTTATTTTAGATAAGGGTACCTAGTTTACCTGTCATTTCTGAAAAGCATTTTAGAAGGGTCTTGGTACCTAAGTTCACCTCAGCACAGCCTTTCATCCTCAGATAGATGGTCAATCAGAAAGGACTATCCAGACTTTAGAGGATATGCTTTGAGCTTGTGCGATTCACTTTGAAGGTAGTTGGAATGACCACTTTCCTTTGATCGATTTTGCATATAACAACAACTATCATTATAATATTCAGATGCCCTATTTTAGGCACTTTATAGGAGGAGGTGTAGGTCTCCCATTGGTTGGTTTGAAGTGGGTGAGGCCGCAGAGGTAGGGCCTGACATGGTATTTTATACCTTAAAAAAGGTTCAGTTGATCAGGGAAAGACTCAAGACAACTCAGAGCAGATAGAAATCATATGCAGATATGTGCAAAAAGTATATTGAGTTCGAGATTGGAGAGTTCGTGCATTTGAAAATCTCTCCTATGAAAGGAGTAAAAAGGTTTGGCAAGAAGGGGAAGCTCAGTCCCTGATATGTTGTTCCTTAATGAATTCTCATCCATTTTGGAAAGGTAGCTTATGAGATTGAGTTGCCTTTAGACTTAGCTTCAGTGTATCTAGTATTCCATGTCTCTTTCCTTAAGAAGTGCATAGGTGACCCAATAGTTGTAGCCCCTATTGAGGGACTAGATATTCAGAACAGTCTCTCTTACGAAGAGGTCTAGTCGAAACTTTTGATTATCAGATTTGCAAACTTAGGAACAAAGAAACCCCTCTAGTCAAAGTTCTTTGGTGGAACCAGTCAGTCAAGGAGATACTTGGGAAGCAAAAGAAGATATACGAACCAAGTATCCTCACCTCTTCTCCAAAACTCAGACTCAGCCTAAGGTAAGAGTTCTCTCTAAACTTACTCAGTTTTATGCTCAAATTTTTCCTTACAAACTTGGTACTAGTTACCATTGCATATCTAGTTGTACATTTATGAGTCAGATCAGTTAGATACTCATGCATCAGATATGCATGTTCATTATAAAAAACTCAGCTTATCAACAATCCCAATCATGCATTTATGAATCATGTTCAGCTATGTACTCATGCATCAGATAGGCATGTTCAGTATAAAATTTCAGCATAACAGTAGTGTTAGTTGTGAAATCATGTTGCAGTCGTGTATGCCTAGTATCTAGATCCAGTCTATCAGCATTCTCAACTTAATCAGTCTCATTCGAGGACGAATGTTCCCAAGGGAAAGATATTGTAATACCCCGTAGAATTCTAAGCCTAACTTAGTCTCTTAGAGCTTTATGAGGGGTCCAGACTTAGAAAAGTTTAGCTAAGTACTCATACTTAGAGTTATTTTAGCCTTCGTAAGTCGGGGATCCTTTTTCACGATCTTTATGACCTTTAAATATCGATTTTTAGGTTGATTTATGATCAAAAATGCTAGTAGGTGTTCTCGGACGAGTTTTGGATTTTTTGGACCTCGTTTGAACCATGTTTGAGTGACTAAAATAGTGGGTCGATGAGATCACAATGCATCGCATCGCCCATCTCATCGACAGATAATTTTTCCCTTAGCTTCAGTTCAATTCCAGTGAACCAAAGCGAACTTGATGTAGTGCGTTGGTCATCGCGTTGATGCCATCGACGCGGTGCATCGGTCTGTGCGTCACTAGGCCAGTTTTTAGTCATTAAAAAGTCGTGTCCTCAGGGTATTTGGGTTATTTTACCATGTCTATCAGTCCCTAAAATATGAGATTAAGCCCCTTTAGAGGCAAAATCCATTCATCTTTCTCAAATTCCTCAAGAACAAAAACCCTAGGTGGGAAAAAAACTTGTAACCTCTTAACCATAAATGTGGGATCCTTCACATCCATAGGCAATAACTTACCTGGACATATTATTTGATAATAAAATTATTATAAATCACAATAATTAACAAGTTAAAAAATAATTTTTTTAAAATAGATAAAAGTTCTATTCAGCTCTCAAAATTTTATTGGCGTACCATAAATCATGACAAAATAAAAAATTATCTTAATTAATTGCAACTAAATATTTAAAGTAAATCAATTTTATTATTTTATTGACTTTTATATAGAAAATTAATATTTTTATTTATTTATTTATTTTAGTAAATTTAAATTTTAAAATTATTTTTTTCTTATATAGAAATACTAATATTTAAACTTAACTTTAAATTCTTAAAGTACAAAATTAATAAATTTAATTTAATAAAATAAATTTCTAATGAATATTTTCTTAGAATTTGTATTGGGTCAATATGTATCAAGTTAAAAATAAATAAAAAAATATATAGTAAAATTTTATTATTGTAAAAGATAAATATAATGCACTATCCAATAATATTTAATAATATCATATTTTGCATATGCAAATATAGCATCCCGTATTTAATTAATATACTACTTCGGTGAATTATCGATGATTACTATTCGATATGATAAAATTATATTAATTTTATAGTAATAACATAATCAATTGCTCTTAATTAATTATTATGAGTCATCTGGGTATTAAGAAAATAAATAATTTTTAATGAAAAATAAAATAGACATAAAATGTGAAATTAACTCTTAATATTTTAAATTAAATTTTTATCTTTCGAACGATGATTTTACTATGTCACTCCTTATTATAAGTCATTTATGTATTAGAAAAATAAGAATAACAAAATGATATGTCAACATAAAATATTTGATTGACTATCAAATTATATTAGTGCCACATAAATTGAAACGGGACAGAAGAAGATATAAAGCAACATATATTATTTGAAAATGAAATAAAAAGTACTGTAAATAACAATAATTAACAAAAGAATTTAAAAATTGATAGATTTCTGCTTCTTCAATCGTGATTTTAATGTATCACCCGCAATTAATTATTATAAGTCACTTATGTATTAAAAAATTAATAATATTGAATCCAAGATTTTACTATATATATATATATATATATATATATACTATGAATAAAAAATTTCATGATATTTAAAAAAAAAATTACTACATATACTCAAATGGTAAAAGAGTAAAAACACACACGAGATAAATGTAGAAAAATCAAGAAGCACCAAATGGATTATTAACATTTGTAACATTCCACACATTTCTAAATGTTTTCAAATTCTTCTTGAATCAACACATACACATAATAAAAATAATAAATAATAATAATTACATTTTACTATATCACTCATAATTAATTATTATTGTCATTTAAGCATTGTGCCACATAAGTTGAAATAGAAGAAATATTATAAATCACAATGATAAAAAATTTAAATTATTTTAAAAAATATAATTGGCTATCATCGACGCAAAATTCTGGACAAGGAGAGTAGCTTATATTATTCAAAAATTACATAAAAAGTATTATAAATTACAATAGTTAACAATTTAAAATATCTAGAAACAATTTAATATGTTATATATTTCAAAAAAAATTACATGAAAATAGTAGAAATCACAATAATTAACAACTTAAAAAATCTAAAAGATATAAAATATTTGGTCGACTCTTAAAATTATATTAGTGTCGCTAAAATTGGAATAGAAGAAAAATATTATAAATCACAATAATTAAAAACTTAAATTAGTTTTAAAATATAATTGACTATCAATGCCACAAAATTTGGACAAGAAAAGTAACGTATATTAATTTGAAAATTGCATAAAAATATTATAAATTACAATAGTTAACAACTTAAATTATATAAATACATATTAAAATAACATATGTTGAACTCATGCTACATTCCAGATGAATCCTAGAAAACATATGCAATCCTTTTATTAAAAAAATTTATTTAAATAAATCAAGATTGAAAAGATAAACAAATATCTTAATGTTGGGCCAGTGCTGACACGGGCCATGCTCCTCTAGTATATAGAAGAGGTGGTTTCGATCACCTCTCATGCAATTACCAAAAAAACCCCTCCACTCCCAAGAAAATTGAAGGAAAGGTGTCTTTTAAGTTTTGAATGAAGGATTGGTGACATTGACCAATAGATAGGGTCAAACAATTAAGCTAATTATGGACTTGATTAATATTTTCAAAACTTTCTAATCTTTTTAAAAATATAAATCAACCCAACCCACATCCCTCTTCAATCCAAATCAACCACTCTTTTCTCTCTCTCTCCAGCTTCTCTCAACTCTCTCCCAACCAAAAGTTCTGTAAAATTTCTCCCTTCAACCTCCGATGACAAATAGTTGGGCGAGTTCCTTTTTGAATTTCAATCGTCAATCGACGTGAATACTTCTCCAGCAACAACAACTTCGAGTTCTTTGTCATCTCATTTTTTTTTTCACAGGTAAAAAATTATGAAGAAACAGAGGAACTTGAGTCAACTACTCTTCTAGTATTGAAATATGGACTGAATAAAACCCTAATTTCTAGTATTTTCTTCTTGTTGTTGTCGTACTGTTGATTCAAATTTATTGGTGATTTTTGTTCACAATTGATGTTCTTAGTGTGTGTGTGTGTGTGATGTGTTGGTGTTGCTGGATTGATATGTTATTTGTCTTGGTAAAAATGGTGTTGCAACAGCTGAAACATTTGATGTAATAGATGAAAACTATGATGCAACAGATTAAAATCTAATGCAACAGATGAAAATTTGATACAACTATGAAAATCTAATGTAACAGGTGAACAATCTAACAGATCATTCATCTGTTAAGACAGACGAATCTTCTGTTTGGAAGAAATCTAAACAATATTGATCCAACAGATAAATTATTAGTGATATATCTTTATTCTTTCCAATGATTTACTCTTTATTTTGCAACAGATTAGGACTGCTTTTATTCTTTCTAAAGGTTTACTCATCTGTTGCAACAGATCGATTATATGTTGCAACAGATAACATACCTGGTGCAACAGATTAGTGATCCATTTTTATTCTTTCCAATGGTTTACTCATCTTTTGCAACAGGTCAGTTATATGTTGCAACAGATAAAATACCTGGTGCAACAAATTAGTGATCTATTTTTATGATTTCCAACAAATTACTCATCCGTTGCAACGGGTCATTTAGATATTGCATCAGATAAAATACCATGTGCAACATATTAGTGTTATTTTTATGGTTCCCACAGATTACTCATCCGTTGCAACAGGTCAGTTATATGTTGCAACAAACAACATACCTGGTGCAACAGATTATTTGTCTGTTGGAACTGTTATAATCCTGTTATGCATTAATAAATTATAATCTATGTTATGTTCCTATTAATTGAAGATAACATGGCTCCCAAAAGAAAAGAAATTGAATCATGTCCAAGTAAAGGAACAAGTGCAGCAGCTCAGCTACATCCACCACTCTATGAGCTTGCTTTACAAGTGTTATCTCAATCAGGAGCAGAAGATAATGAATACGGGGAGGAGGAATCTTTCAAAAGAGATGATCCAAATGCTACTAGTCCTTCTGCCGAAGAGTTGGTTAAAACCTTCAGCATTGATCGTTATCCTGTGAGAATGCAGTGCGATGGTGCCACAGATTTAATGGGTGATCTCGTGGTTAAGTCAGTCATGGAAAAATCTTTCGACGCCTTCAGAAAAATACTTCGAGAATAAAAATTGGATTGTTATTTCAGGGAAAGCTACTTTGGGCAATATCTTGATTTGTCAGAGGACAACAATGGTCATTTCTAGATGAAAATGGTATATGATCTTCTCAAGCGCAGGTTTATGTATGAAAACAAATATAAGATGGATGAGGTGTGGATAAATTACTGTGGCATGACTGTTTGTTTTGGTTGGAGGGAGTTTGTCATATTTACCGGACTAAAATGTTATCCTCCTTCTCCTTCTCAAGTTATACCTACTCTGGCCCAAAAAAAGCACCCCGCACACCCAAAAAATGAAAAAGAGAAGTCGAGTGATCGTGATGACCTGGTGTCCATGTTGGTCCAAGCTTCAAAAACAAAAATCTGATAGAAGCATTGAAAGGTAAAGGACTTTCAAAGAAGCACAAGCAATCATTGTGCTTGGTTTGGTTCGTACATAATGTTCTTTGGGTGAGAGATGTTAACAACAACATATGCCTCAGTTTAATAAATATCTCCGAGGATCTTGAGGCATTTAACAGCTATCCTTGGGGTTATGAAAGCTTCAAATGACTTTCGAATATTTGTTGACTCCGTTAACGCCAAAAACAGTCAACTTATATAGTTTTTCATGGGCCTTCATGGTAAATATTTCTTTATCATGATATGATTCATCATTTTTTTATTCAATAATGCTTTTGATTTATTAGCGTTATGTTATAGGCTTGGGCATTTGAAGCCATTCCTTATTTGAGACAACAAGTGAACTACCAGAAAGAAGTTTCCTGTTCAAGAATTTTGAGATGGTTGTCTGGCAAAACCGATAAAAATGCAAAAATTCTTGATCTTTTCAATCCCCCCAAGGAAGCATTAAGTCCAATTATAATCAAATTTTTGTTTTAAATAATGATTAAATGATTTCATCATTATTCTTAATATATGTACAGATTTATTTTAGATTTTCCATCCGTGTCTTGTTCCAACCAACCGAGAGTTGAAGATGCCGTTTTTCTTACTTTATGGTATGTGCAAACTTTATCGGACCCTAAGGTCATTGATGGAATAAAAATAAAATTGTTCAGAGCAACAGCCATCACCAGAAAAATAATTTTGGAGGGTGGGTCTAATGATGCTCATATTACAATTTTTGAAACAACAAGCCATTATGATTATGAACATAATGGTTGTACAAATTTTTCTCCAGATTTTTTTGTATCTAGCGAATATTCTTCATGAAAATTTCAATACTGCAAGGCGAAATACGATGGAGTGATTAATGCTATTAATGCACTAACTGCTTTTATAAAGAAAATGACATCTAAAAGGGGTGTCATTCCTTCAAAGAGGATTTCATATCCAGACACTCCACTAGAGATCAAGGCAGCTAAGAGGAGAAGGAAAGACACTTCCAAGGCATCATCAATCATCAAAAAAAGTAATATTGCAATGCCTCTGTCTTTGTCTTACACCGATGTTCAGTGTGTAAGAGCCACAGAAGAGCAACATAAGCTGAAGAAGGTGAATGTACATCATCTGTTCCAAAAAATAAATAGGCACATATCTGTTTTAACAGATGAGTCTTATGTTGCAACAGATGGGTCATCTGTTCGAAATTATCATACTACTCTGATTTACCTGTTCGAATTTGTCCCAACAGATAATCCATCTGATGCAACATAAGACTCATCTGTTGCAATAGATGGAAAATCTGTTGTATATCTCTACTTAGCATTGACAATTCTTGCTTTCCAGGTGGATGTCACAGCTACTGTCGAAGAGCATAATATGACAGTTGATAATCCATCAACTACTTCCAAAGATGAAAAAAAGTAGAGCTTGTCAGTTTGGAAGAACGGAAGAATTACCCGTTTGAAGGGTTCAACATCTCAGTAAGGCTCCAAAAAAACTAACATAGTTGATCAACGACTATTCAGAATGGATTATTGATGGGTTGTTAAAGCATCATGCCGGCAGGTACACAAATCAATTTTATGGATATTGGTTTATACAATTCTTGTTGTAAGAACCTGAGATTAACACATATAAATCATGATGTAGAAAACAAAATGACGAGCACTACAAAGTAAACGAATCGAGTCTTGGTTTTGATATGTTTGACTTTGTTGTTGCACATCCCGGAATGAAGAATTGGTTCTATTTGATGTCACAGCCCAAAACTTGCTAGAATGATGAGGTTTAAATGCCATACATATTACTATTAATTAATACTTTATTTAATTGCATCTGAATATTGATTTTTTCATCACGTAATTTGAAATATTTGATAATATGTGCAGAACATCGATGTCATTTTTACTACCTTTGAAAGAAGGCTAAGTTGCAAATACAAGAACAATACAGATACACAACAGGCAATTATTTGTATAAAGTTTACATCAATAATGCCTACGATAGGTATTGTCAATTACAGCCGAAAGTTTTCCAAAATGAGGAATGCTTAATCAATATCATCAAAGGTTTTAGCATTTCGGCTGGCTTACCTTAGCATTTGGTCGACGAACTGTACATCCCAATCAATTGTGGTGATGAATTCCATTGGGTGTTGGCTGTCGTCGTTCTAAAAGAAAGGCGCATCCGAGTTTATGACTTGATGTCGCGAATGAGACGTTTTAGGCCGTCATCTGAGATACAAAGCTGGCGAAAATATTGCCTACTTACCTTGATATGAGTGGCTTTATGGACCAAAAGGTTCATACTGGTTAATTGACGATTGAAGTTTACTAGGATAAAATAGCTAATCTATTTGATGTACAATATGTTGACGGAATTTCTCAACAAACCACTGGTAGCCTTTAAGTTTAAGTGTCATTATTTAGTTTTATTTCACAAATTGCACATCGCTTGCATGAACTGGAAGATATGGATTATCTATTTTTTTTATAGCCCAAGGATTGCAGTCCTTTTGTTGACGCCTCTGCCGAGTATTTGAGCGATGATAACAAGTACCAAATGATGGACTTGATTCCCGATTACTCCGCAAAAGATATGCTGCTCTTTTATGGAAATATTGATAACGCTCAATCTACAGCTCTCGTGGGAGTGTAAAACGGTCGTTAGCAAATATAGAACCCAACCTGGGTTGGGTATCGATCCCACAGGGAATAGCTTGGCCAACAAGTAAGTAAAATTACTAAACTTTTGGTGCAAGTCTCGTAAGAAAGGGGGGATTCTTGTTGTGCAAGTAATGTAAACAAAAGCTGAAAATAATAAAGTAAAGAGAGATTGTTACGTAGATTGTAAACAATGAGAATTGAAGCGTTGGGGTTATGTCCACCTTTTGAGGTATACATCTCTATTGGCTATGAGTGTGTAGAGTTTTGACATGCAAATGCTTATAGAGAATTGTAGTCGATGGTAAATCCAAGCGTCTCTCGACCTCAACAAGGACTATTTCACTTTAACTCTCTCGAGCTTAAAGCGTGTCTAACGGTACAAATTCTCCAAGAGGTTAGTCCAGTTACGGCACTAGCGTTTTAATAGGAAAGGGTGTCCTACTACCTTGACACTATCTCTTTTCCAGACAAATAACCTTTCTCTCGAACAAGTTAAATGTTAGACTGGCGTATTCTTGCGTTTGCAACCGCAAAGAATGTAGATTAAGATGAAGAGAATAATGATACAAGCAATATACGTGTCACGAACTCACAAACTCACAGCAATAGATAGTAACTCATCCGACTTCCATAACCCCAACAGAGAAGTTTAGTTACCCATGAATGCGAAGGAGATCACGATTGACATTGTTATTATATCACGATATTGAGTAATGGCGTGTAGATCAAGTGATAGGCATGTGGCGTGTTTCCTTGGCTTGGTAACGATTCTCTTGTTGTCGAATTTAAGGATAGAAGAGTAGAAGAAGAATTAATGGAAAGATTAGAAGATGAATTGAAGAGTGTAAGATAATTGTAAGATTAATGGTGAATGAATAAAAATCTCTAACATGATAGGGTATTTATAATACCCATATCCTACTCCTACTAAGCTAATGAGATAAATAACCAAATCCTACTAGACTACTGAAATCCTTAACCCAAATGTACTAAGTTAAGGTAACATTATCATAATCCAAATAAAATAATGAAATACATAACCCAATTGTACTAGGTTAATGTATCATTGTCTAAATCCAGCTATGTGTTTGTAAGTCCCCAAAGTCTTCAGAAATGTTTTTTTAGCCCGGGACAGATTTTCCATGCAGCAGTTTTGGTCCTTTAGGCGTCCAGCTTCCTTCTCCTTCGTTCGTGAGCTTTCTTTTGCGTCAAGTAAGCCATAAAATGCTGAATTTTACATCATTTATACCTGAAACTTTACTAATCATGTTCGTTAGCTCATTTATAGGAATTAGGACTAAAAGTGCATGAAATATATAATTTGTTCTCAAAACTAGTGCTAAAATATGGGCAAAATATATTGATATAGGCGTGTAAATTCGCCTATCATCAACACCCCACACTTGCAGCTTTGTTCGTCCTCGAACAAAATATCATGTCCTTCTAAGCATCAACTTAGGGTTTTTACAGCAAGAACACAAAACATTTATCAAGACAAGCACAACGATTATCAACAAAGAGTAGCTTTTCGATTATAAGTAGAAACAATTTAACCTCTAGCATAGACTCGTGATGGTGATCAACACGCATGCAAACGTTAAGGTGCGTAGAATCATATACAACTATCCAAAACTCATCAACCATGTGTGTCTCACAATATATTACCCATAATCACTCACAAGTATAGCATATTTTTCAAACATGGGTATCAAAATATCCTTGCTCTCACTCTCATAAAGAATTCATATGTAGCAACTGATGACCATAGGCTTGCCCTTAATGTAGTACTCCACTAAATGTCGGAATGTTAAGATTAGGATCAAGTAGGTCTTTTGATGGTTGTAATGTAGGCTAAGGTACGGGTAGGACTATTTTGGCCAAGAATAGTGACTAGGTTCCTAAGCGCTTTAATACATCACATTGTATCATTGACACATTTTTCTTTCAACCTTTCTTTCTTTTATTCTACCACCCTTGTTCTCCTTTTTTGTTTTTCAATTTTAAGCACAACTCACTTTTCAGCTTTCTTTTCCTTTTTCTTTTCACAACATACCTCTTATGATAGCACTTTTTTTTTCATAACATATTCAAGCACCATTACAATTTATAGCATTATACTCACCCAATTTCCTCTTATGTTGTCACATGACTTTTTTACTTTAAAGCACTTAGAAATTTGGATCAAATTACGGTCTTGAAAGAAATGGATTAGGCTTACATACAAGGTTGTCAAAGAAATAGGCTAAAGGCTCAAAAGGGTTAACTAGGATGATATCCATGGGTAGGTAAAACTGAAGGTAAACATGTATAGGTTGCCAAAGAAATGCCTAAATCATATCCTAAACTTACACTCCTTATTTTCGCTTTGCATACATACCAGGCAAGTTCTAGCATCAGCCACATACATAGAAGATACTATTAATCTCACACACACAAGGCACATGGTCGACTTGATTGGAAGTAATATAGACTCTCGACCCAACAAGTGAAGGAATTGAACCACAAAATATCACATAATGAGTCACAACTAGAGTCTAAACGTCTCAATAGTCACAATTGTAACACATACTCTTGTTATAATCTCATGCTGCCTGTCAAAATAATTTCATGCGAAGCTAGAAAAAATTTGACTCCTGAAAAAACTTTAAAAAAAAACGACAAATAAAAAAAAATAAAAGAAAACGAAAACAAAAAAACAAAGTAAACAACTCAAACATAGGTGCAAACAGAGAAGTATTATAGTATGCGATACCGCCAAACGAGACACTGCCCTCAGTGGAAAATAAATACGAAGAACCTGGTCAGTAGGACTCTTCCTCAATGTCGGGGGTCATACCCCCTTCGTCTGAATCATCATAAGAGTCGTCGTTAGAGTTCTCCTCCTCGTCAGAATCAGGCAAGCGTCGATCGTCATCAGTCGGCACATTATCCTCTAGAGGTTCCTCAAAGTATACGCCCACTCCACACATCTCCCATGCATGCATGTTCATTGGGTAGTCGTGGTCCAGCTGTTGGAGCTCTTCAGCAGTTGGAATACGTCCACCACTCATCATAGTAAATCGTGTCATGCCATAGAGATGACGGAAGAAACTCTTATCACGAGCATGTCTCTCCGCAGTAGTAAGGTTGACACCATGAGTTGTTTCAGCATCTTTGACCTTGGTGAGATCAACCTTCTTTGGGTTATGTGGGAGTTTGTGGTCAGCTGGTTCCTCTTCGATATCCTCTTTCTGCAAGATTGCTGTCAACAAATTTCCAAATGTGAAGTGGGACCTTTTGTGGAGTCTGGCCTTCCTCATGGTAGATCGAATGATTGCCCCAAAGTTGATAGGGACATTAGTCATCAAAGCATAGACCAAACACACTCTATCTCTTTATATCTTGGTGTATTGAGTCCCAGGAATAAGACATGAGTTGACAATGCGCATCCAGATTCTGGCTTCCCTATTTAGTGGAGCATAGGGGAAGGTGTTGTGTCGGCCTATTTCTTTATGTCTGCCCCACCTTGCCATCGATCTGCTTCCACAAAGTGTGTGTCGTATTGCTCTATAAGGAGTCCTGCTGTACAGCTCTTTGAATGGTGCTGTGTCGACCGAAGGTAAGCCAAGAAAAGAGTTGATCCAATCCGCGGTGAACTGTAACACTTGGCCCCGAATTTTGACTTCATTGCCTATTGTGTTCGGCGACCAGTTGGCATAAAATTCTCTTGTTAAATCAAGGTTGCATTCTCCCATGTCGCGGAAGATGAAATCCAGCTTCAAAGCCATTATTTTAGCGAAGATACGCGGCTCCTTTTTTGATAAGGTCTCCTTGTTGATCAAGTCGATGTGCACATATTTTCTTTCTTTGTTGCTGCTGTACCATGCTTTGGCTTCTTCCTCAAGAACCCATTTTATTCCAAACATTCTGCGGGGTAGTTGTGCTGAGGATGATTCTCCTTGGTCCTTTCGACCTCTCTTCTTGCCCTTTTGGGATGTGGTAGCCTTCTCCTTGCCTTGCCTTGCTTTAGGTGCCATTGTACCTGAGACTAGAATCAGTGTTAGTTGCAGCACAATCTCACTTGATACAATCTATAAGCAAGCAATAGGGGTACCACCCCACACTTAGTTTTGTTAACACAAATCAGTGAGGTAAAAGTAGTCGATTTACTCTGATTTCGTCGACATACGTTTTAGGATTGTATTCCGACAAGAAAATCAGCAATGCATCACTTACTTGCAGCTATTGGACTACTTTCATGGTAGATATAGCAACTCTACTACATAGGGGTTACCACATGGAATCGTTATTCATACAACAATCACAACCTCCTAAGTCGGTAGGCCCTATAAGTCTTGTCCCGACGGCCGGGATAGTCTAACATGTAAGTATCCAAACAACAACCTTAAGTCATGTTCATAGCCATAATAATTCCGCAAATATCATAACAATGCTATTGAAACCATATTCAAGTTGGAAACAAGTCAAGAATTTCCTACGTACATGTTCACTCACATGATTTTATATCAACAATCCAAACACATGAACATCACCAACGATCTTATACGATTTAGCAATTCATAATCAACATAGCAACGTAGTACTTACGCCAAATAAATGAAGAATAAGAGAGTACTTACTTGCTTGAAGCTTGTGGAGATGGTTTTGTGAATTGGAAGAGCAAAAGAAGAAAATTTTGAGAGGATTTGGATGTATATGCGGCGCCTTTAGGGTATTTTCTAATGTGGTTGTGTTATAAAACTAAGTCCCCTTTATATAGGAAGAGAATGGGTTGGGTTATGACCCATTTACAATCGGTTTTGGTGACAAAGATCACATATATGCGGCGCATAATGCTTGGCATATCAATGACATATGCGGCGCATTGTCTATGGCATAATGGGAGATATGCTCCGCATAGTCTATGGCATTTGTAGACATATGCGCCGCATAGTCTATGGCATATGAGATACTGAGACCAAATGCCATAGCATAGGCGGCGCATAGTCAAAAGCATACCTAGGAATAGGCGGCGCATAGTGTATAGCACACTAGATTCCGAGACCTTAGGCTATAGGATAGGTTGTGCATCGTTCGTGGCCTAGTTTTACCAAGGCCTAGCCTTCCTCGAAGCCTTTTTTGGCCTGAGAAATGCTCAATCCATAGCCTTGTGCATCACCATTCCTAACTTACCAACTTTACCATACAATGCGTCCAAATCGTCAATTGAAATCAATCTCCTCGTTGAATACTTCTCGCACCTATATTTGCTCAAAACCAATGAAAATAATTAGTATGATGGGTTGCCTCCCACCAAGCACCTTAGTTTTGGTCGTGGCACGACTCTTATTTTTGGATTTTCTCATTTATCAAAACAAAACAAGTACTAAAACGATAGAAAAATGATAAAATGATAAAATGATAAAATGATAAAACGATGGGTTGCCTCCCATCTAGCGCCTTATTTATTGTCGTGGCTCGACGTAATAATCTCGAGTACTTAGACTTCGTCGAGATAAGTGATGGCCATGTTGTTCATCGAGTCAAGAGGACCGATATAAGGCTTAACACGTTGGCCATTCACTTTGAAGACAACACCCTTATTGCCTTCCAATTCGACTACTCCAGACGAGTAGACGTGGATGACTTTAAATGGACCAGACCACTTCGATTTTAACTTACCTGGGAAGAGCTTAAATCTGGAGTTAAAGAGTAGTACCATATCACCCTTTTGGAAGTTTCGTCGAACAATCCGCTGATCATGATACTTCTTCATCCGCTCCTTGTATAAATCTGATCTTTCATAAGCATGAAGACAGAATTCATCTAGTTTGTTCAGCTGCTCCAACCTCAGATTCTTCACATCATCCCAATTCAAGTTCAATTGCTTCAATGCCCACAATGCCTTGTACTCGAGCTCAATGGGTAGATGACAAGCCTTCCCATAAACTAGCTGATAAGGTGACATACCAATGGGTGTTTTGAATGCAGTCCTATATGCCCATAGTGCATCATCTAGCTTTCGAGACCAATCCTTCCTATTCGCATTAACCGTCTTTGCAAGGATTTGCTTGATCTCGCGGTTGGAAACCTCTACTTGTCCACTAGTTTGGGGATGATAAGGCTTAGCTACCTTATGTTGCTTGACACCATACTTGGCCAATACAGCTTTGAATAGCTTGTTGCAAAAGTGAGATCCTCCATCGCTTATGATAGTACGAGGTACTCCAAAGCGAGAGAAGATATTCTTCTTTAAGAACGCTACAACATGCTTTCCTTCATTGTCGGCCAATGCTATAGCTTCAACCCATTTCGAAACATAATCCACCGCAACCAAGATGTATTTCATTCCAAATGAATTCACGAATGGACCCATGAAATCAATACCCCACACATCAAAGAGTTCTACCTCCAGAATTTTGGACATGGGCATTTCATGGTGTTTGGAAATAGCACCTTGACGTTGGCATTGGTCACACCTTCTAACATAGTTGTATGCATCTCTGAATATCGAAGGCCAATAATAACCACTTTGCAAAACTTTTCTTGCCGTTCGATTGCCTGCATGATGTCCTCCAACTTGCGAAGTGTGGCATGCTTCTAATATAGTGGGCACTTCTTCATGGGATATACATCGTCGAATGATACCATCCGTGCATCTTCGAAACAAATAAGGCTCATCCCAATAGTAGTGCTGAACGTCATGCATAAACTTCCTCCTTTGATGGTAAGATAAATTGGCAGGTAGCACATTACTCACCACGAAATTTGCAAAATCAGCATACCATGGTAATTTCTCCATTGTTGTTTCTAATATCTCCTCATCAGGGAATGCATCATCAATCTGAATTTCAGGTTGCGCCACATGTTCATTCTCAAGTCAAGATAGGTGATTGGCCACTTGGTTCCCGCAACCTCTTCTATCTTTGACCTCAAAATCGAACTCTTGCAGCAGCAACACCCATTGAATCAACCTTGGTTATGCATACTTCTTCATCATTAGATACCTAAGAGCTGCATGGTCTGTATGAACGATCACCTTAGTACCCAATAGATAGGTACGAAACTTCTCAAACGCATACACAACCGCTAGGAGCTCTTGTTCAGTAACAGTGTAGTTCCTTTGAGCTTCATTTAAGACCTTACTCGCATAGTAGATAGGATGAAATATTTTCTCCTTTCTTTGTCCAAGAACAGCACCAACGGCTACACCACTAGCATCACACATGACTTCGAATGGGAGAATCCAATCTGGTGCTACCATGATGGGGGCTTCAATGAGTTTTCCTTTAAGGCATTCAAATGCCTTTAAGCAATCTTCATTAAAGTCAAACTTTGCATCTTTCTCCAGTAGTTTGCACAATGGACTAGAAATTTTGGAAAAGTCTTTGATGAATCTATGATAGAACCCAGCATGGCCAAGAAAACTACAAACTCCCTTCACCGAAATTGGAGGCGGTAGCTTCTCAATTACCTCTATTTTTGCGCAATCAACCTCTATTCCTCTTTCAGAGATCTTGTACCCAAGAACGATTCCTTCTTTTACCATGAAGTGGCACTTCTCCCAATTCAGCACAAGTTTGAACTCTACACATCTTTGTAATGCCACGCTCAAGTTTGCCAAACATGCTTCAAAAGACTCACCAACAACTGAAAAGTCGTCCATAAATACCTCCAACGTGTCTTCAACCATATCAGAGAAAATAGACATCATACAACGTTGAAAGGTGGCTGGTGCGTTACATAACCCGAATGGCATACGTTTGAAGGCAAACGTACCATATGGGCATGTAAACGTTGTCTTCTCTTGGTCTTCGGGTGCAATACAAATCTGATTATTACCTGAATAACCATCCAAGAAGCAAAACCATCCTTTCCCTGCTAATCGATCTAGCATTTGGTCCATAAATGGCATTGGGAAGTGATCTTTAAGCATCCAAGAATTCAGCTTGCGGTAGTCCATGCATGCTCTCCATCCAGTGACGAGCCTGAGTGGAATAAGTTCATTCTTCGCATTTGCGACCACCGTCATACCTCCTTTCTTGGGAACACATTGTACAGGACTTACCCATGTACTATCAGAAATAAGATATACAACTCCTGCGTCTTACCACTTAATAATATCCTTCTTCACCACTTCTTGCATAGGTGGGTTTAAACGCATTTGGTGTTCAATGGTGGGTGTGCACTTTCCTTGAAGCTGAATTTTATGTGTGCAAATCCCAGGTGGAATACCAATAATATCCGCAATGGTCCATCCAATAGCTCTAATATACTTGTGTAAGATCGCAATAAGAGCTGCAACTTGTTGCTCACCCAAATCGGCTGCCACTATGACTGGAAGAGTGTTTCCGCTTCCTAAGAATGCGTACTTTAAATGACTTGGCAGCTCCTTCAATTCTAACGTGGGTGGTTCTTCAATAGATGTCTTAGCTGGTGGTGTGGGTCGATTCTTGAGATCAAGATCCAACTTCTTGGGAGTATAGCGATAGGTCCCTAATCCCGATAGAGCACAAATAACTTCTTCAGAAATTTCAGCATCCTCAATCTCTCCTTTCATGAGCAAAACCTCCAAAGGATCATCAAGAATTTGCTCTTCTTCAAGTCGTTCTTTCTCATCATCAAGGACAATATCAGCCACAGAAAATACACTCAGATCTTTGGGTTGCCTCATTGATTTGCAAACATCAAAACGAACCACTTCGTCATTTATTCGGAATGAAAGCTCATTAGCTCTCAAATCAATGAGCACACTTCCTGTAGCAAGGAAAGGGCACCCCAAGATTATGGAAACCTCAGAATCTGCTTCACAATCCAAGATGACAAAGTCTGCTGGGAAGATAAATGAAGAAACCTTTACCAAGACATCGCATAAAATACCAACAGGTCATTTTACCGACCTATCCGCCATGACAAGCCTCATATTGGTTGGTGTAGGATCTCCTAACCCCAACTTCTTGTAGATCGATAATGGCATCAAGTTGATGCTGACTCCTAAGTCACATAATGCTTTGTCAAAGTTCAAAGATCCGACGGTGTAAGGAATAGTGAAAGCTCCGGGGTCGGCCTTTTTCTGAACTATCGATCGGGTAACAATTGCACTACAATGATGAACCTCGTCTTTTAGCTCATAACTTGCTGCCCTCTTCTTTGTCAAAAGATCTTTCATAAACTTCGCATACCCAGGCATTTGTTCAAGTGCCTCTACCAGTGGAACATTAATGGTCAGCTGCTTCAACATAGTCATAAATTTGCTGAACTTAGTGTCATCCGCCACCTTCTTCAATCTTTGGGGAAAAGGTGGTGGTGGGTATGGAAGTGTTCACTCCATGGTTTTCTTCTCCTCTTGCTTCCGTTTTACTATTTTTTCAGGCTGCACGTCACTAGGTGTAACGTCCTTGACGTTGGAAGTAGTTGTTACGGCATCATCTCCTTTTGCAACATTACTAGGTGTAACGTCCATGTCTGCAATTTCGTCAACCACTTGCTTGCCTTTTGCTGAAGTTTCCAACACCTTACCACTTCTGGTAGTGATGGCCATGCATGACCCATCATTCCTTGGGTTTTGCACCGTATCGCTAGGTAAGGTGCCAGCCTTTCTTTGGTTGAATGCTGCTGAAAGTTGGCTCAATTGCTGCTCTATTTGCTTGATAGAAGTGGAATAAGAATCAACTAATTGATTCATGGAGGACAAATCATTAGTTACCTCCGTAACTCCCGCGCTCGTTGCTTCTACTCCTTTCAATAGCTTAGCCATCATGTCTTCCATACTTCCAGAATTAGATGTGGTGGTATCACGTCTACCAGGGGGAACGTACAAACCACTCTTTTCATTGTTTTTCTTCCAACTACCTTGGTCTTTGCTTCCAGATTTATCATAATAGTTCCGACCTTGGTTTCCTTGGGCATTCCCATGAAAACCCCCCTGATTGTTCAAGTAGTTGGCTTCCTCTTCAGAATCAGATTCGTCTCTTCCTTTTAGCGCCATAGCTTTCACTTTTTCGGTCTTCCCTGATAATAAATGTTTTGTCAGAAGATCCACTTGTGTTTTTATGTGCGCCATATCTTGATCACGTTCTTCTTCTCTTCTTCTTTGGACTGCAGTCATGCCATAAGATAAAGTGGGGCTTGCTACCTCAGAATCCCTGGTATGCCAAGCTCTACTTTGTTTCGTTATGCGATCTAGCATATTACTTGCTTGACCAAAGGTGAGGTCCATGAAAGATCCTCCAGCTGCGTTGTCCACCACTGGTTTAGTTATTGAATTCAAGGCTCTATACAATATCTCTATGAGGTGAACATTAGTCATATGATGGTTTGGTCATCTCGCTAGCTTTGTCTTGAACCTCTCCCATGTTTCATGAAGAGCTTCAGTGGGAAGCTGACGAAAGTTGCTGATTTCATCTCTCAATTGTGCCCTTTTTGATGGCGGAAAGAATCTTTCTAGGAAAGCGTCTCTCAATTGCCTCCAATTTGTAATTGAATCAGGAGTCAGCCCATTCAACCATAGTGTTGCCTCCCCAGACAGAGACAATGGAAATAGACGTAATCAAATAGCATTTTGACCAACACCAGGATTGTCAAAAGACTTGCATGTAGAAATAAAGTTGATGAGATACATATTCGGATCATCGCCTGCTAGTCCACCAAATAATCCCTTGAGTTGCAATAACTGAATCATGGTGCTAGTAATGTTGAACTTGGCTCCGGGCGCTAATAGTGGTGGAATTATAGCTCCAGTGGCTCCGACACCATCAAGATCATCATCATCATCGTCGAAAGCTGGTTGCAAAGGTTGGCGATCATACCTATACCGAGCTTGTCGACCTCTTCTGTTGGCAGGTGTTGCAGTTTCAGCGACATGCCTTAGGTGTATTAACTCGTCGTCACCTAAATCCTCATCGTCAGGGTTTGTTGCTCGCCCAGGATTATCAATATTTTGTTGTTGGACTTGAGCAGCAGCAAGGGCGGCTAATCTTGCTTGCTCGTGTTGAGCAGCCATTCTGTCGATTTCATCTTATGCTTCCATTCTTCTAATTTGTTGTGGTTCAGGATTGATTGGTAATAACGGTTGACCAGAACTTCTAGTATGGGGCATGCACTAAAGTAAAAACCTGCAGTAAACAAAAACAAAAACTAAACGTAAAAGTACGAGAATCTTTGACCAAAGGGTCTAGTAATTATCACGAACTTGATTGACACTCGTATTCCCCGGCAACGGCGCCAATTTTTGATAACGCTCAATCTACAGCTCTCGTGGGAGTGTAAAGTGGTCGTTAGCAAATATAGAACCCAACCTGGGTTGGGTATCGATCCCATAGGGAATAGCTTGGCCAACAAGTAAGTAAAATTACTAAACTTTTGGTGCAAGTCTCGTAAGAAAGGGGGGATTCTTGTTGTGCAAGTAATGTAAACAAAACCTGAAAATAATAAAGTAAGAGAGATTGTTACGTAGATTGTAAACAATGAGAATTGAAGCGTTGGGGTTATGTCCACCTTCTGAGGTATACGTCTCTATTGGCTATGAGTGTGTAGAGTTTTGACATGCAAATGCTTATAGAGAATTGTAGTCGATGGTAAATCCAAGCGTCTCTCGACCTCAACAAGGACTATTTCACTTTAACTCTCTCGAGCTTTAAGCGTGTCTAACGGTACAAATTCTCCAAGAGGTTAGTCCAGTTACGGCACTAGCTTTTTAATAGGAAAGGGTGTCCTACTACCTTGACACTATCTCTTTTCCAGACAAATAACCTTTCTCTCGAACAAGTTAAATGTTAGACTGGCGTATTCTTGCGTTTGCAACCGCAAAGAATGTAGATTAAGATGAAGAGAATAATAATACAAGCAATATACGTGTCATGAACTCACAAACTCACAGGAATAGATAGTAACTCATCCGGCTTCCATAACCCCAACAGATAAGTTTAGTTACCCATGAATGCGAAGGAGATCACGATTGACATTGTTATTATATCACGATATTGAGTAATGGTGTGTAGATCAAGTGATAGGCGTGTGGCGTGTTTCCTTGGCTTGGTAACGATTCTCTTGTTGTGGAATTTAAGGATAAAAGAGTAGAAGAAGAATTAATGGAAAGATTAGAAGATGAATTGAAGAGTGTAAGATGATTGTAAGATTAATGGTGAATGAATAAAAATCTCTAACATGATAGGGTATTTATAATACCCATATCCTACTCCTACTAAGCTAATGAGATAAATAACCAAATCCTACTAGACTACTGAAATCCTTAACCCAAATGTACTAGGTTAAGGTAACATTATCATAATCCAAATAAAATAATGAAATACATAACCCAATTGTACTAGGTTAATGTATCATTGTCTAAATCCAGCTATGTGTTTGTAAGTCCCCAAAGTCTTCAGAAATGTTGTTTTAGCCCGGGACAGATTTTCCATGCAGCAGTTTTGGTCCTTTAGGCGTCCAGCTTCCTTCTCCTTCGTTCGTGAGCTTTCTTTTGCATCAAGTAAGCCATAAAATGCTGAATTTTACATCATTTATACCTGAAACTTTACTAATCATGTTTGTTAGCTCATTTATAGGAAAAAGGACTAAAAGTGCATGAAATATATAATTTGTTCTCAAAACTAGTGCTAAAATATGGGCAAAATATATTGATATAGGCGTGTAAATTCGCCTATCATCAAATATGGAGAAGGAAAAGCTCAGAAGCCATATGCAACCGACGTTAAAGATCCACGACGACCAAAGCTGAATTCTGTAGCACTAGATGAAGAACAACTTTTCCATATTGATTAGAACTTTATAGTTTGAGTCCGTAAATGTAATAATCTATCCTCCTTAGTTTAACTTGTTGATTTATTTGTAGAGTAGATCATTTGTACCCATAATGATTTTTTTTACATTTCATTTATTTGTTGAGTTATTTTATATAATTTTTGAAGGCTTCAATTTATTATATCAGACAGATTTAGACATATGTTGCAACATGAGATGCCACACGTAGGTCATCTACTGGAAATTATATAACATGTCTTCTTACTTTTTTATTTGTTCAAACAAATTACTGATCAATTGTAACAGATAAGTTATATGTTGCAACAGATCATAAATCAGTTGTGACAGATAGACGGGGAACATCTATATAACTCAACAGATGACCAACCTATTCCAACAGATAATCAATCTTTCACAATAGGTACTATATCTGTTACGACAGACATAAAATCTGTTGCATTATAAAAATTCAACTTGGCCAGACATAAAAATTATTGCCCCTACATGTAAAGTGAATTGGCTTGAAATAAAATATTTTATCATTTTCGTCTGTGTCTTTATACATGTTCTTTTTAATACAGGGGCTCCAACTATTTAGTTAGTACCCCATATGCCCAGACCCATTGCATCTTTCCCACAACAGTGCCGCACACACCGGCTATTTGTGTGCCGGTCAGCAAACACTCGATGTATAAAAGCGAATACGGCCCGCATGCTGCACCGGTTGTATTTTTTGGGAGATGGATGTTATTATTTTGACCTTCAAAATCCCATGATGCCTTCACCAAGACTTTAGCCGGCAAATAATCCATCATCTTACTCTGGGTCAACAACTTGGGCAACAACTTCAAGAGTGGCTGTATGTGGGTTAAAAATGTCTTCTCGCTGAAGACAGGTAAGTTGCAGTCATAAACCTTTATATTTTCATTGTATAGTAGTATCTCAACAGTGAGAAAATGGGTGACATCCACGTTCATGACTGCAAGAATTATCTTTGCCTTGGTCTAGCTTTTGCCGTATGGATATGGCCTCTTTCCTCTAACATATTTAATCTTTTCTTCATCCCATTGGAATGTAGAAACTAACTGATCAAATCCCGAGCCACCAGAATCAGCTATCTTACAGAGTTTAGCGTACTTATCCTTGCACACTTTGCATTTGCAATGAGAACATGAGGGTAAGAAGGGGTGAGAGAGACCACTGTAGGGGTGAGAGGGAGGACCTGTGCAAGGGGTGTTTTCAAAAATATTTATTTATTCCTGAGAACTAATATGCTCATAATCACGACTGGCAGCAGAAACAGCAGCAGGATGGCTGGCACTATCACAAACAACTCCACCAGTAACACCCCCAGAAGAAGCACCCGGATCTATTGCAGCTTGAGTTTGGTCATGAAGAGCTTCAACATTAGACTGACCTTACCAAACTGCTCTTCTTATGGATGTTTCTCCATCCAATTCCTTCTTTATTAACTCCACCGTTGGGTCTTATTTTGTATCAACAAGACCCAGAGTAAGAAAAAAAGTCATCCCCAGCTCATCAATGGTAGGCACGATCCAAGGATGCACAACCTATAAAAAAAGACAAGAGGAATTTAAATCATATAATAATAATTTGCAGTCAGTTGGGTTACATGGGGCTCGGGTTATATTAACATAGCCAACTTGTGCAACAGACGATCTAGCTACCACAATAGTTGATCTGTATGTTGAAATATATTGATAATATATTGCATCAGAATACCCATCTGTTGCATAATTTGCAGTAGATGGGTAATCTGTTAAGTAGGGTTTAGAGACCAGAGAAATATATGGTTAATTTGTTGTGAAATATGGATCGTCTGTTGAAATAGATTACCCATCTGTTGCACCAGTTGCAGTTGACGGGTGATCTGTCGCAACAGACTACCTATCTATTGCAATAGATGGAACATCTGTATCAATATCTTTCATTGAGGCAAATTATTTTAGTTGAAAGAAGAAATATTACATAATCCGAAGGGTTAAAGTGATCAGCCTCATTAATATTTATTTTACTGCTCTCTACTACATCCAACCACCTAAGGATCCTTGGATGAGAAACCTTATCCGGGTAATCCTTAAAATACTTTCGGAGGGGAGGAATGACTTCACATGCCCAAGCCTAAAAATTGTAAACAGGAAGCAAAAAAAAAAGTCACAAGTATATTCAATATAAATTAATGAATGAGTAAAAATAGTGATCAATTTTATCATGAAAGCCCAAGGAAAGACGTATAATATGGTCGTCTTTGGCTTTAGCTCTTTCAGTAAATATTTTATAGTCAAGTATTAGTTGTCGTATCCCTAGGGATAATTGTTGAATTTCCCAAAATCATCAGCAAGCTCCAATAAATCACGTTCTATGACTTTCCTGACATCTCTTTCTAATAAAACGGAATGGACAAACCAAACTAAGCATAATTTCTCCCTGGAGTGCTTTGGTATGTCTTTATTCTTGAGATCCACTTTCAAATCCTCCACTTTGTAGTGATAACGCTCAATCTACAGCTCTCGTAGAAGTGTAAAGCGGCCGTTGTCAAATATGTAACCCAACTGGGTTGGGTATCGATCCCATAGGGAATAGCTTGGTCAACAAGTAAGCATAGATTACTAGACTTTTAGCGCAAGTCTCGTAAAAAGGGGGGAGTTTTATCGTGCAAAATAATATGAACAAAATAGTAGAGTAAAACAGAAAATCGCAAAGTAAAAAGAAAGAATGTTTAGTAAGATGTAAAACAATGAGAATTGAGAAGTTGGGGTTATGTCCACCTTATGGGTTGTACGTCTCTATTGGCTATGAGTTGTGTGGAATTCAGACATGCATGTGCTTATAGAGAATTGTATTCGATGGTAAATCCAAGCGTCTTTCGACCTCAACAAGGACTATTTCACTTTAACTCTTTCGAGCTTAAAGCGTATCTAATGGTACAAATTCTCCAAGAGGTTAATATAGTTACGACACTAACTTTTTAATAGGGGATGGGACCTTATTACCTTGACATTATCTCCTTTCTAGACATATAACTTTTCTTTCGAACAAGTTAATGCTATACTGGCGTATTCTATGCGTTTGCAACCACAAGAATTTGCATTAAGATGAAGAGAATAATGATATAAGCAACACACGTGTCACGAATTCACAAACTCATAGCCTTAGATAGTATCTCATAAGGCTTCCATTCTGCCAATACGTTGTGGTTCAGGATTGATAGGTAATAACGGTTGACCAGAACTTTGAGTATGGGGCATGCACTGAATAAAAACCTGCAGAGAACAAAAATAAAAACTAAAAGTAAAAGTACGAGAATCTTTGACCAAAGGGTCTAGTAATTATCACAAACTTAATTGACACTTGTATTCCCCGGAAACGGCGCCAATTTTTGATAACGCTCAATCTACAGCTCTCGTAGGAGTGTAACACGGTTGTTGTCAAATATATAACCCAACTGGGTTGGGTATCGATCCCACAGGGAATAGCTTGGTCAACAAGTAAGCAAAGATTACTAGACATTTAGCGCAAGTCTCGTAAAAAGGGGGGAGTTTTGTCGTGCAAGTAATGTAACCAAAGTAGTAAGGTAAAAACGGAAAATAGCAAAGTAAAAAGAAAGAATGTTTAGTAGATGTAAAACAATGAGAATTGAGAAGTTGGGGTTATGTCCACCTTATGGGTTGTACGTCTCTATTGGCTCTGAGTTGTGTGGAATTCAGACATGCATATGCTTATAGAGAATTGTATTCGATGGTAAATCCAAGCGAATTTCGACCTCAACAAGGACTATTTCACTTTAACTCTTTCGAGCTTAAAGCGTATCTAATGGTAAAATTCTCCAAGAGGTTAATCCAGTTACGGCACTAACTTTTTAATAGGGGATGGGACCCTATTACCTTGACATTATCTCCTTTCCAGACATATAACTTTTCTTTCGAACAAGTTAATGATATACTGGCGTATTCTATGCGTTTGCAACCACAAGAATTTGCATTAAGATGAAGAGAATAATGATATAAGCAACACACGTGTCACGAATTCACAAACTGCTAGCCTTAGATAGTATATCATAAGGCTTCCATAACCCCAACAGAGAAGTTTAGTTACCCATGAGTGTGAAGGAAATCACAATAGACATTATTATTATACCACAATAAAGATTTCGTGTAGCAAAGTGTGGTAGGTGTTTAGACAAGACTTTCTTTGCAAGTAACGTTTCTCTTGTTGCGGAAATTAAGAATTGTATAGATGAACATAAGAAGAATAAAAAGTAGAATTAATGGAGGAATAAAGTAGTAGTGAATGAATAATAGAAAGATTGAAACATGATCTAAAATCTCTAGCAAAATAGGGTATTTATAATACCCATATCCTATTCCTACTAAGCTAATGAATTACTTAACCCAATCCTACTTGGTTAATGTATCATTATCCTAATCCTACTAAGTTACTGCTAGTCCCCAAAGTCTTCAGAATTGTTGTTTTTGCCCGAGACAGATTCTCCATGCGCCACTTTAGGTCCTTGGCATCCAAGCTTTGTTTTCCTCCTTTCGTGAAGCTTTCTTTGGCGTCAGTTTATCCATAAAATGCTGAATTCTGCATCATTTATACCTGAAAACTTGCTAATCATGTTCGTTAGCTCACTTACAGGAAAAAATACTAAAAGTGCATGAAATATATAATTTGTTCTCAAAACTTGGCTAAAATATGGGCAAAATCTAGTGCTATAGGCGTGTAAATTCGCCTATCATCAGTAGCTAGCTCCAACAATTCCCAACAACCCATCTTTTTTTACCTTGCATTTGTTGGACCCTTTGTGGGGTGTTTTCTTGATGGGAGGTTCTTCTAGACGATCGCATATCAAGCCCGTCACAATGGCAAACTCTTTCAATCCAAAACAAACCGGCATGCCACAATAGTTGATCCAAACTTCATCCATCTTTTTTCTGTCCTCTTTTTAACCTCCATCATCCCCCGCATAGATGATCCTGCCCTTGAGAAGGCCATATACCATGATCATTGGGAAACGGAGAGGGCGGGGCCTAGATAGCTCAAGAAAATGTGCAAAGAAGCTCTTCTTAAAAATTCCATCTATGTTTTCCTTCTTCATAATACTCCTAAGTTTGTCAAAAGGTTTTTCCAATTGACATTTAAGTACAAGATCACCAAATACTTCTGTAGGATTATTCATCAGCATCGCAACTCAATACTTGTCAATACTAATGGTTTTGACAGAATCATACTGGAATTTTGATATTATTTACGCCTCATTGGTGAGGAGGAGTTATCACTTTTGGGAGACATCTTTTAACTACAAAAAAAAGAAAATAAAAAAAATACGTTGCATTTGATGTCTGCATAATTTTTTTAAGAAAGGTGAGACAAATTTCAATAAATTATTCTTACCACATAACTAAAAAAAATACTCCAACGGACAACCCATCAGTTGGAACAGATAGGGAAACCGAATCTATTTGAAGACCTATTTAATATCACCCAACATATCTTCCACCCATTGCAACAGATGGACCACCACCACCACAACTAATGCCACCACCAATTCCACCAAGACCACCAACACCACCGCCCAAAAACATAAATACCAACACCCCTAATAACAGCCACCAAGAACACCACAAACACCATCCAACAATACCACAAGAGTCAACAAAACACTGAGAGAAAACTAGGGTTATCTTGGGTGCTTCCTACTTTTTTAGCATCAAAACTCAAAATTGTTAACTCATTCTCGAAGATAATACAACTAAAAGTCTTCTTTTTCATCATTAACGAAAAAACCCTATTTTTTAGAATAAAGAATAAATGTAGAACTCTTATTGAACTCTGTTACATATGAATACAGAGAAAATGATGGATACAAGGGGAAATGAAGTCGAAAAAAACAACTATATGTAGTCATAAATGGGAAGAAAATTGACCTGTTTTGAAGGGTTGAGCAATATGTTGAGTATTTGTTGTTTGTATTATTGAGAGGGAAAGGAGACCCCTAGAGAGAAAGAGAGAGAGAGAGATAGAAGAATGAGAACTTAAGATTTGAAATGAAAAGTTTTTCGCTCAAATGGATGATTTGTATGGGTTGATTTGTAATTTTGGAAAAGAATGACAAGTTTTGAAATTGCTAGTTTGATCTGAATTGATCTTAATTAATTTTAAAAATTTTAAAGGATATAATTTTTAAAATATAGATTTGATGAGAACTCATTTCAACTCAGAGTGATCGATCGATGACCAGGTCGAGATGAACGCAATACCAATGCCATGCAATTGCAAAGACTCGATTAGTTTTATAGTTGACCCTGCGAGCTCATTCATTCATCCCTAGTTCCACCTAAATCAACTTAGGTACTATCTCTATCCTAACATTGAGTTGATGAGAACTCATTTCAACTCAAAGTGATCGATCGATGACTCGGGTCGGGATGAACGCAATACCAACGCCATGCAATTATAAGACTCGATTGGTTTTGTAGTTAACCCTGCGAGCTTATTCATTCATCCCTAGTTCCACCTAAATCAACTTAGGTACTATCACTATCCTAACAAAGAGTTGATGAGAACTCATTTCAACTCAGAGTGATCAATCAACGACTTGGGGCAGGGTGAACGCAATACCAATGTCATACAATTGCAAAAACTCGATTGGATTTGTAGTTGACCCTGCGAGCTCATTCATTCATCCATAGTTCCACCTAAATCAACTTAGGTACTATTACTATCCTAACAATAAGTTGATGAGAACTCATTTCAACTCAGAGTGATCGACCGACAACTCAGGTTGGGATGAACGCAATACTAATGCCATGCAATTGCAAAGACTCAATTGGATTTATAGTTGACCCTGCGAGCTCATTCATTCATCACTAGTTCCAACTAAATCAATTGTAATAAAATTTGTTGCAACAAACGATCGAGTTGTTAAAAATTTTTAAACAGTTATTCATATCTGATTTAATTATCAAATAGAAATTTGCATCTGTTGTGACAGATGACTGAACTGTTGGAAATTTTCAAATAGATATTTATATCTATTGTAATAGATGACATATCTAATTTTATTAATTATCAAATGAACATTTTCATCTGTTATCATAGATAACTGAGCTGTTGGAATTTTTAAACAAACATTTATATCTATTGTAACAGATGACTGAGTTGTTCAGATTTCTAAATAGATATTTATATATGTTGCAACAGATGACATATATATTTGAAAATCTTTTTTTCTCTTTTAATTTTAGAGCAAGCTTTTGGTCCGAGTAGATAATATCAAGTAGTAGTATTTACTACTAAAGGCGGTAAAAAATGTTTCTTGGATATCTCAAAAGTGAGTTCATTGACAAGTCTTGTCTTGTCTTTTCAATGTCACTAGTCTTAGTCTTCCGCGTGCCCCTCAAATTATTAATGAAATTAATGAACATTAATTAATGAATATTAAAAACCACCACGTTTACATACACAATACATCCATAGAAATTATCTTATCTGATTTCTTCCTTCAGCTGGAGCTTATTTTATTCAACTGTCATCTTTTTCTTTCTCTCCTCTTTAGGGTCACAACCTTTTTTCTCTCTTTTCTCTTCTCTTTTCATAAAGATCTTTTCAGATCTAAACCGATCCATGTCTTTCCTCGACTTAAATTTCTATTTTGATCCCCTTTTTGATATTAAGGTATGGTTCATTATTGCTCTTTCATTCTCGTCTTCTTCTTTGCAAGTTATAGTTATTTACATCTATTTTTTTATTTAATTATTATTTACCCATATCATATTTATTAAAAAATTTGAAGGAACTTTTAAGTGTTGAATAAACAAACTGAGAATTCTTATTACAATATGAGAAAAAAGTCATCTGTTGGGAGAAGTTTAAAAGTTTTGTTGGCAGTATCATTTTTTTTGTATGTATTTTGTTTGTTTCTTTATTGTTGATGAGTTATTGATATTGTTGGTGGGGTTGGCATTGTTGGAACTTGTGGTGTGGTGTTGTTCGTGGTTCTAGAACAAAGGATGTTGCTTCTTTGTTGTTGATGATGTTGTTGGAAAAAATGTTGTTTCTGTTTCATTTTTGTTGATGTTTATGCTGTTGTTGATGTTGCAAAAGATGGAGAATCTATTGGAACAAATAAAATCACCAGAAAGGCTGGTTTGATGTATTCCATCAGACTTCACCTCTGTTCCAATAGACTCCACATCTGATGCAATAGATGGCTATGTTCTTTTTGTGACATTAATTTTTTTCCTCTTCTTTGTAGAGATAAGGAACTGATAGTTGATCAAATTTTGATGGACTATCATAAGAGGATGCAGTAAAGATGGTTTCAGAGGAATAAGTTACTTGTAGATGAAACCACTTCATATATGGGAGATATGTATTACTGATAATGTTATTGTGGAAAGACACATAGAGTGGACTGATTTTGTGAATGTTTTTTTACTGATTAGTCATAGATCATTCAAACAAGATGTCTGCAATTTTACAGTTAAGTTTGGTAGGTCCGAACTGATAAGGATGAGGGACCATGAATATGGTTCTGATACCTTTTAAGATCTAATGTCAGTTGTGGCTCATGTTTATTTGTCAAGCATTGTGAAAAGATCTAGTTTTGGTGTCATTGTAAAGAGATTCAATAGCGATTGGACTAACTTTTAGGGTGCATTGGACCCTTAGAGAGCTTTCAAAGCTTAGCACTACATCTAACAAGATTGAAAAACCGATATAGTTATTGCCCTGACCAAAACTTATATGGTTGGTTGCTCGCTCGGGGTTGATGGAAGACTATATCATCTGAGAGCTAATTGAAGAAGAGACATAGGATACAAAGTAACTTCTAGCGAATCTGGCCGATGGAATTATCTTAACAGATGTGAGATCTGAATCAAGTGCAAATATGAAAGTATATCTGGTAATGTAATTTCATCTGTTGTGTCTTTTAAAGAAAAATAATGCAGATGGACACTTTTCTAGGGAGCTGCGTGGTCGGGATTATCACCTAGATTGAAAATAGGAGAAGACAAACAAAGAAGCCTCACGGGCATCGAGGGTTGAAATGATCTATAATATGTCTAGAAAACTTATGCCGATAGCAACTGCAGTTAAAATAAAGAATCTAAGCGAAGGCGCAATTTCTGAATTTTAAATTTCATCCCATGTTTTTTTATTTTTGTTTTCGATCAGGTCCACTATCGTTGACTTGATCGGAACCACAAATGAGATTGAAAGGTAAATAGAGTATCATTGCTTCCTTAGCAATATGGTTATAATTGATTGTGTTTTATTGCCTTAATATGCTTTTAACATTCCTTGCAGAAGATCAGATGCTTGCTGTACTATGTGAATCCCGATAATTTTCAAGCTTGCCTCCAGCTTATTGATTCTTTATTCAAGCTGGTCGTTGTCGTCTTCGAAGTTTGTAAGGAGTTCCTTATCTCTTGTGAGCTCGATCAGGAACACTTCCTTAAAAGTTGTGGCATTCTAGAAGCCCTTCAGAACACTTTCTTCAAAAGCCTTAAAGGATACATGAAGGGTCTCTGTGTTTGTTTTAGGTCAAAATATGTTGATGCACGTTGAAGATGTGGTCCCAACAGTTGAACAACACACTTTTATCTAGCGTTGCACCATGCATCTTGCTTAAATAATTTGATAAATTAGTAAGCATAGAGATACGTAGCGTGTGATCTAAATCATCTCTATAAAGCCTATAATACGTTACATAACTCCAAGCTCATTACCTTATAAAACAATATGACTAATTTAGTGCACAAATCAAACGAGCTCAATCTCTTAGCCTTTATGCTGATCGCTCTTCTTCAATATAGATGACAAGATATCTGCTACGCAAAAGTCTACACTGTCGCCAGACATGCTTGCCTGGGAGTAATTCTTCTATCTTTAGAAGAATTACTCCTAGGCAAGCATGCCTAGCGATAATGTAAAATTTTGCATATCAGATATCTTGTCATCTATATTGGAGAAGAGCGATCAGTAGAAAGTCTGACATATTGGGCTTTTTTCTATGTGCACTAACTCAGGCATATTTATTTTTGATAGGGTAATGAGTTCGGAGTTACGTAACTTTTGATAGACTTGGTAGAACTGATTTTAGATCACACGCTACGTAACTCCATGCTTACTAATTTATCAAATTGGTTGAGCAAGATACATGGAGAAACACTCGATAAAGGTGTGTAATTCAACTGTTGGGACCACATCTTCAACGTGCATCAACACATTTTAACCTAAAACAAACACAGCGACCCTCCATGTATCCTTTAAGGCTTTTGAAGAAAGTGTTCCGAAGAACTTCTAGAATTCCACAACTTTGAAGGTAGTGTTCCTGATCTATCTCACAAGAGACGAGGAACTCCTTACCAACTTCAAAGACGGCAACAAACAACTTGAATACAGAATCAACAAGCTGGAGGCAAGCTTGAAAATTATCAGAATTCACATACTACAGCAAGTATCTGATCTTCTCCAAGGGATGTTGAAAGTATGCTAAGGCAAGAAAACACAATCAATTGATCCTATTGCTAAGAAATTAATTATACTCTATTTGTCTTTCAATCTCGTTTGTGGTTCCGATCAGGTCAACGACAGTGGACCTGATCGGAAACATAAACAAGAAGGCATGGGATGAAATTTAAAATTCAAAAATTGCCGCCTTCGCTTAGTTTTCTTATTTTAACTGTAGTTGTTTTTGGCGTAAGTTTTCTAGATTTGCTGAACATCATTTCAACCATCGATACCCGTGAGGCTACTTTGTTGGTCTTCTTCTATTTTCTACCTAGGTGATAATCTTGACCACGTAAATCCCTAGCAAAGTGTCCATCTGCATTGTTCTTCTTTCAGAGACATAACAGATGAAATTACATTACCGGATATGCTTTTATGTTTGCACTTGATTCAGATTTTGCATCTGTTAAGATAATTCCATCGGCCAAATTCGTTAGAAGTTACTTTCTTCCATATGTCTCTTCTTCAATTAGCTCTCAGATGATATAGTCTTCCATTAACCACCCATTTTCCCTCAAAAGCATTCTCCTACCACACCTTCTGTCATATAATCATCACCTCAAGCGAGCAACCCAACCATATAAATTTTAGCTAGGGAATAACTATATTGGTTTTCCATTCTTGTTTGATGCAGTGCGAGGCTTCGAGGGCCCTCTAAGGGTCCAATGCATACTTAGAGTTAAGTCCAATCGATATTGGTTCTCTGCAGTGATGACAAATATAGATCCCTTATCAAAACTTGACGCGAATAAACAGAGCAACAACCGTCAGTAATTTGTAACAGGGTATCTACACCAAATAAACAGATGACTAGCTAGTTGCAATAGATGACACATCTGTTTATATTGTCAAACAATTAGAGACATCTGTTATGACAGTTGATCAACCTGTTGCAGAAATAAAACAGATATATACATTTGTTGCAAAAGATTGCCAGTATGTTTTATTGTAAGTTATCTAATAGAAAGAATATATTTTGCAACAGATTACCCATCTGTTAGATTTATTTTAAAGAAATTTTCATTTATTTCCGAGATACAATAATTTATAAATAGGTCCCTCCTTACAAATATGGATGATCGAGATTCGTACAAGAATATTCATATCGAGTCCTTGCGTGAACTTCAAAGGAAGTTTGATGAATTCTAGAGAGATTTGGCTGACTTCGGAGCAAGGCTGCCGGATGAAAAATGTTCGATTGACAATAATAATAATTAGGTAATGTTTTTTTTATTTTAGCGCATGTATGGATTTTATTTTCCTCCTTTTGTATATCGGATCTACCGAAGGGATTCAAAAATCTATGAACATTCATTTCATTTTGTTGTCGACTTTGAATTTTTAATTCTTATTTAGTATTTAATAATAATCATTCTGTTTATTCCTTGTTCTCAACATGTCATCGAGGGTTGGTGGTAGGGATTGAGCAGCAATTTGTGTTAACAGAGGTTAATCTGCTACGTCAGATAGATCATATGTTGCACCTGACGGTTATTAATAAAAAAGGGTTATTGTTGTTATTGAGAGGGTGAATAGAAAAAAGACATGACTTTCCGATTATTCTATATGAAAAATATTTCGTAAATAAATAATAAGGAAATAAATGATAAATACAATTTATAAACACAATTTTAATAACTGATCGTGACTTTTCTCCATTTTTGTTTTTGAATTTGTTTTTAAAACTATTTATTATATAATAAAATGGTTATTATTTTATTAAGGAATTTGAAAAGGTGTTTTTTTTTCCTTATAAAATAAAAAAGTAAGCAAATTTGAATTAATGATATGATGATAGTTATTTTTTTTTAAAGTAGATTATATGTTGCAACAAATAAATTATCTGATACAACAAGTTCACTATTGTTGCAACAGGTGATATATCTGTTGTCAGAGATGATTTATCTGATGCAACCTATATCAAGTCCACAACTCAATAAAAGCGGTTCTTGGAAAGAAATAATTAATAATAATAAAATTTGAAAAGTCATGACTTATCACAATATTTCTTAATTTATTTAAGCCATTACTTTTCACATTAATCAAAAATATAATTAATAAATGGAGGTGAACAGTTAGACTATATGTTGCAACAGATAAGTTATCTGATGCAACATATTTTATATTTGTTGCAACAAATAATATATCTGTTGTCACAGATATGTTATCTGATGCAACAGATATAGAATCTGTTGCCACAACTCAATAAAAACGGTTCTCCGAAAGAACTAATAAATAATAATAATTTGAAAAGTCATGACTTATATATCACAATATTATTTTCTTAATTTAATCAAAAATGTAATTAATGTATGGAGGTGAATAGTCGCGCCTTTTTGCCTTTCATTCAAGTTCAATCCTCTATAAATAGGTCCCTCCTTACTCAATCATTCATTCAACTACACTCTATTTATTTATTGCATCTCGTCTTTCATATTACACTCTAGAAGATAAGATTATGGCTGACCCAGTGTGGGACATTGCTTTTCTGCAAGAGGTCGTGAATGAACTTCAGAATCAAGTTCGTGACCTACAATGGGAAATGGGAGGAGTTAGAGCAAGAATGCTCCGCGAGATACGCAGGCTGAGGAGGACATTGCTACTTCCGGTTGAAGATTTGCCGACTGGCAATGATGATGATGATGATGATGATAATAATAATAATAATAATAATAATTAGATTATTATTTTTCTTTTAGTCTATTATATGTATTTTTATTTGTTTTTGTTTAATAAATAAATTATGTTTGATCTTTGACGTTTTAATCCATATTTAATTTTCATTCTGTCTATTATCTTCTCAACAGACATGTCGACAATTTGATGTAAAAAGGAATAATTTAGAATCCAGTAGCAATAGCAAGATTTATCTGTTGGGTTTGTGTTTGTGGCAAGGGATGATGTATTGTTCAAAATAGATTACTCATGTTGCAACAGATAAGAAGTTGATGTAACAGATAAATAGTCTATTTCAACAGATGACTAGTTTGTTGCTTTGCTTGGCTCTGACGTTTTAATTTGTACTCCCCCCGTCTCAAATTACCCGTCCCAAATTGAGATGCCACATTGATTAAAAAAATAATTAATAACATGTCTAGTTTACCATAACCCACTGATCAGTTGGTGGAACAATAGACGTGCTGGAAATAACCATTTTTTTCTATTCAATCGAAATTTCATAAGAGAAGAAAGCTTTTAACGTCGGTTGGTGTATAGTCCCCTATTAAATGATGTTTCCTTTTTAATTTGAAGAAAAAGTGATTAATACAAAGTGTAATACATGGATTTTTTTTAATCTTTTCTTGATTAATGAAAAAGACAAGTAAAATGAGAAATCGAATTAGGAAATTTGGGATCGGTAATTGGACGTAAGGAATAATTTTGAATCCAGTAGTAGTAGCTAGAGTTGAAAACATAATGGTTATCTGTTGGGTTTGTGGCAGGAGTTGATTTGTGTTGTTTCAAACAGATTAATCATTCGTTGCAACAGATAATTAGTCTGGTGCAACAGAGAAACATCCTGATACAATAGATAATACGTCTGATGCAACGGATAAATCTTCTGATGCAACAGATAAACAGTTTGATGCAACAGATAAATCTTTTGATGCAACAAATAAATCTTCTGACGCAACAGATTGATCATCTGATGCACCAGATGATTGATCTGTTTAAATTGTGGGCACTTATGCTGGATTCATGATCGGGGTTCTATCCATTTTTGGAAAAACAAAAGTGTACCCAGATGAAAAATATGAATAAAAATCATAATTATACTTACCAAAGTCACCTATAAAGTAATGCCAAAGTGGAAAGTGATGTAGTAAACAAAATTGGACCCAAGAAATTGGTCAGATCGCAGCAGTTGTACTGTACCAACAACAACAAATGGTCGACAAAAAGATGAAGATGATAATGAAGTAGAAGATGATGATAATGAAGTAGAATATGATGAATAAAGATGCATAAACAGAAACAATAAATAACAAAAATTGCTAACAGAGAGAAAACAACAATGGATGAGAAGAGAGAGAAAGGCGCCTTTTTTCCCTCCATTTTTCATTATTTTAGGTATACATTGGGATTTGTAGACACGTGATTTTGACCCTCCCCGAATGTAATATATATATTTTTTGATATTAAATATTTATATTTGATTCGATATTATTTTAATTATTATTTTATTTTCAATAAGGTTTTAGTTAAAAAAATAAATAACTAAATAAAATTAATTTTAGGATATTATTTTATTTTATACCAATTTAAAAAAAATACAAAAAAAATATGTTTATTTTTAAATAAATAAGTTAGTAGTTTTAGTACTCTCTTAATTGTATTATTTTTAGGCTATTTATAAACCTTTATTACATTTCCTTAAATATAAAAATTAATAAATATTTATTATTATTATTATTAGTTATTCTAAATTTAAAAAATAAAAAGAGGATAATATTCAATTTGAATCCTAAACTACCCAAACTGCTCCCTCCCAAATTCCCCTATTTAAGTATAACTAACGGACTATTCCCACGATATACACTGTACATAGGATCAGACCAAAAATCAGACACTGAACAAAAAAAATAGTCAAAGTAAAAAGAGAGAGAGAGAGTGAAACATTCAAAAATCATCAAGAGAAAAACATCAAGCAAAAGAGAGAAAAGAAGAAAGTTGAAGTTCCATTTGAATTTCCGATGACAGCATTCAAATTTCTGTTTTAAATCATCAACAAGTTTTTATTCAATTGTAACGCCCCAGAAAACGTGTCCCGGAGCGTCACACGGTACTTGAGGCTATGAGTAGACCCAAGCTAACCCTGTGAGCCATTTTCATTCAGTTCAACACAAATCAACGGAGTGTCCATAAATAACCCTCAAATATCAACAGAGTAATCATTATCCAAGAATAAAATAATTTCAGAAAGATAACAAAATACAACTTATTAGTCAACTCACAACATCTATACTAGTCTGACAAGCCTCTAAGAAAATCAATAAAACCAGCGATCCATTGAGACATGCCCCAACTGACTCATACTCAGTTATCAAATATAAATGATTCTGTGAAACCAACATCAGACATCACATCCTCGGAACATGAGGACTCACACAACAAAGGATGTAGAACAGCATGCCCAAAGAATTACTGTCAAACCTGGAACTGAGCACCTGAACCTACATTCCGAGAAAATGCAGCCCACATCCGAAGATGTGGGTCAGTACCATGGAAAGGAATCGAGTATATGGGGGGTGTATGCAATTGTATAAACATCATTATCATAATTATTTATAAAAAATATGCAGGTTGTATGAAAGACTCACATAGCCCGAAGAAACTCATCATAATCATGAGAGGATGTAATAAGTACAATAACACATGTGAGTCATCATATAATTTGTCAATCAATTTCAGTTCATCAAGACTATCAATTCTCATAATGTAAATATCATTTAAATCTTTTGAAAAAATAGCTTTCACAATTCCACTTTCAAATCACTTCACCATTCACCGTAGACATAAGGAAACACACACATACTGGGAGATCCTATAAAAGACATAAACCATGTGAGCTACATGGAGTCCAACGTACAACCCACGTTTGGGAGAGACGTCGTATCCTTGCCATCGGAGTAGGTCTATCGATATCAAATCCACACAAACTAGTGATCACTATATAAATCAGGCTCAGGCTCACTCCTATGGGGGAATGTAGTTCTAGGGAAGTAAGGTCGCTTTATACCTCCCACTCGGTGCTAAAGATTTCTCCCAAACTTAGCTCAAATCATTTCAAAGACAATCCAGAACAAAACAATTTCTGTAATATATAAATATACATCGGGATCCATCATGCTTCCAATCTATCAAAATCAACCACGTTGTGGATTTCTTTCACACTCGAGTTCAAAACAACTCCATTAAGGCCAAAAGATCAAATTATTCAAAATATCTCAAATATTCAACATCAACGTGCTTATAACACACACTTTGTAAAAAAAATACAATTTTCAATGGAGATTCACGACCCAAATATCAAAATCATGATAAATATCGTTCAAGATTCATGCTTTATATCTCCACACATGTAAATTCATCTTTCAAAATCATAAACATTAAGATTTCATAATAATCATCATAAGATATGGTTCATGCTTCAAATTCATAAAAATCAAATAAAAATCATGCCTTTGTAAAGAAAATTACTTTTGGGCACAAGAACGAAAGAGAGTTCTTGTTGAAAAACCCCACATACCTTGAATGATAAACTTTAGATCTATACTTGTTTTGGAGATGTTAATCGTCCCTTTGAATGATGGTTCTTGGAGTTCTTGAACTAGGAACTTGGAATCTTGAATAAATTTGCAGAATTAATGGTGAACTTTGGAGGTTCTTGAAGTTGGATGTAGGAGCTTAGGGTTTTATTTTTGAGGGAATTTGATGAAATATAATATATAATGCTTCTAATAGGCTTTAATATAGGATTTTGATGGATTTTAGGTGAGGGGGAATGACCAAAACGCCCCTAAAAATTAAATAATTCTCAAATCTGTCCTTTGGTGGACTGTATTGATAGTCTTAACCACAAAATCAACCGTTAAATCTGCAGCACCATCGCACTGCATTCTTACAGGATAACGATCAATGCTAAAGGCTTTGACCAGCTCTTCGATGGAAGGGCTATTAGCATCTGCATCATCTCTTTTGAAATATTCCTTCTCCCCATATTCATCATATTCTGCTCCCGATTGAGATAATGCTTGTAAAGCAAGCTCATAGAGTGGTGGATGTACCCTAGTTTCTTCACTTGTTCCTTTACTTGGACTTGATTCGGTTTCTGTTCTTTTGGGAACTATATTATCTAAAATTAACAGGAACATAAAATAATATATTGTTGTTGATTAATGCATCGTTAAAAAAAGATAACAGTAAATCAAACAAGAAAAACAGTAAAACAATAGTTGCAACAAATCACCGATTTGTTGCACCAGGTAGTATATCTGTTGCAGCATATAACCAAACTATTGCAGCGGATGAGTAATCTATTGCAACAATACATAACATACCACTCATCTTTCAAGATAGATGAATGGTCTGTTTAACAGATCACACAAATGTTGCGACATTATCTGTTGCAACATATGAGTGATCTGTTGGAACAGTTAAATAATTCGTAGCAACGATTGAGTAATCTGTTGTGACAATACAAAACATATCACTCATCTGTTGAGAAAGATGAATGGTCTGTGCAACAGGTCACACATCTGTTGCAACAGATGAGTGATCTGTTGGAACAGTTATCAACGGTCAATATTGTTTATATTTCTTCCAACATAGGGTCGTCCATCGCGGCAGATGAATGATCTGTTGGAAAAATCAAGTCTTGAATTTTTCCTGTAGGAAGAGTTGGTAGGATTTTATCCAATAGGAGGTTCATCTGTTGCATCAGATAATTAATCTGATGGTTCTTCCATTACACCAGATGGTTAATTAGTTGCACTTGTGTCCCAATTTATGTGGCTTTTCGATACAATTTTGAGAATCAACTAAATTTTTTATATATCTTTTAAATATTTTAAGTTGTTAATTATTATGATTTGCAGTACTTTTTCTTTTATCTCAATTTATGTGGCGTTGCTAAAATAATGAGAGTCAATAAAATTTCTATATATCTTTTAAATAATTTAAGTTATTAATTATTGTGATTTGTGGTAACAAATTAGTTTTGAACATGATAGCCAATTAAATAAATATTTTTTTTTACTTCCAATATGTAATTATAGTTAATTAATATAAATTATTAGAATATATTAAATATTTAAACCATTATGATGAAATAATGGAATTATTATATATTGGGGCATGATATGTAATTAAGTGGGAGTGGAGGGATTTTTTGGTAATTGCATAACTTGTTAATTATTGTGATTTATAATAATTTTTACGTAATTGTCAAGTAATATATTTACTCCTTGTGTCCCAATTTATGTGGCTTCGATACAATTTTGAGAATCAATTAAATTTTTTATATATCTTTTAAATATTTTAAGTTGTTAATTATTATGATTTGCAGTACTTTTTCTTTTATCTCAATTTATGTGGCATTGCTAAAATAATGAAAGTCAATAAAATTTCTATATGTCTTTTAAATATTCTAAATTATTAATTATTGTGATTCGTGGTAACAAATTAGTTTTAAACATGATAGCCAATTAAATAAATAAAAAAGTTTTACTTTCAATATTTAGTTATAGATAATTAATATAAATTATTAGAATATATTAAATATTCAAACCAGTATGATGAAATAATAAAATTATTATATATCGGGACATGGTTTGTAATTAAGTAAGAGTGGAGGAGTTTTTTGGCAATTGCATGAGAGTTGGTCGAAACCACCTCTTCTATATATTAGAAAAGTGATAATAATCTCTAAAGAAAATGTAGGATCATTTTATTTTGCCTTTATTTAGGAGTATTAATTATTCATGGATTATTCATTTCACCATTCATATCAGTAATGAAATAAGTTGTCTTATATATATATATATATACACACACATACATATATATATATATATATATATATATACATATACATCAATATCTACCTAATTTGTGTTTGCTGGTAGACTTTGTGCTCAAATTAAAAATACATAAAATCAATTGGGTATTGTTTGACATGGAACCAGCTAAATATATATATGGGTAGTGTTGCTCAAATGGAGAATGGTAAAAAGAAGTTAGATCACCTAGGGTTTTTGTTCTTGAGTAATTTGAGAAAGATGAATGGATTTTGCCTCTAAAGGGGGCTTAATCTCGTGTTTTAGGACTGATAGACGTGGGAAAATAACCCAAATACCGCTGAGGATGTGGCTGTTTATGATTAAAAACTGGCCTAGTGACGCGCAGACCAACGTGCCGTGTCGATGGCGTCAACGCGATGACCAATGCACCGCGTCGAGTTCGCATTGGTTCACTGAGATTGCACTGAAGCTGATGAAAAATTATCTGTCGACGCGATGGACGACGTGACGCATCGAGATTGTGTTGACCCACTATTTTAGTCACTGAAACATGGTTCAAATGAGCTATGAAAAATCCAAAATTCATTCGAGAACACCTACTGGCATTCCTGATCATGGATCAACCTGAAAATTGATATTTAAAGGTCATAAGGATTGTGAAAAAAGATCGCCGACTTACGAAGGCTAAAATAACTCTAGTATGAGTACTTAGCTAAAATTTTCTAAGTTTGGGAACCCTCATAAGCTCTAAGAGACTGAGTTTGGCATAGAATTCTGCGGGGTCTTACAAATATTTCCATCTGAACTAGGTCAAACTTTATAACATATTTTAAAACTTTCTGTTTTCTTAAACTACCAATATTTATTGTTGTCTTTGTTCATAAGTTTTCTAATAACACCGATTTGATTTTAACCCCCACCCCAAACTCCTGGTCCATCCTACCTGTCACAACCCGAACCAAGACCCTAGCTGTGACGAGCATCCCGATACATAAAGGCCTGAACACCCTTCTGACTTGTAATCACACACACTATTCATATCTTAAAGATAATGAAAAAATACATAATGAAACATAATCATGGTCATTAAATCTGAATTCAAATCATAATGAAAACTGTAATTCAATAAAACTAAACGATAACTAACTCAGTCTGTGAAATCTTTACTACATATATAAAAAAAAGGTATCTGAAAACTGGAACAAGGCCCCCAGTGGACCAAAATATAATAATGATGAGTGACTGAAGTAAACTAGGCCTCCTGAAATATAGAAGGCTCACCACAGAACTCTGCACTTCTGACCGGAGAAAATCTACTACTTATCAGGACACCTAGATTGAGCCTCAAAACCGGAGAGGTAGGGGGAGGGGGTTAATACAGATGTACTAGTACGCGAAGAGATCCAAAATAATATATTTATAATATAAAATAGATGAGAGTATCTTTCAAAGAATCATGCATATTGTAGTTCAAAACACATGGGCTCTTATTAAACGATCATAAAATAGTCATGACAGTGTACTTCTATTCTTTGCATTACTTCTGAGTTAGCTGGTACTCCCCAACAAGTCTGATATTTCACTGGCTATATGGAATTCATCATTGACTCAGCGGGGAAGCCTCCAACCCAAGTTTGCCGCAAGGGTTGGAGTGTCTGAGTCTGATATGCCACAGGAAACTAGGCCAGCACAAAATAATATACCTGTATCGACAAAACACGGTTTCAGGCAATGAGTTGTCTAAACTCATGCGTTCTTCGGGGAACTACCTAAGCTCTCTTTATGCCAAATTTTATCCTGTTGTAAAACATGCATTATTCTAGTTTCAACATCTGAAAATCTAATTTTCAAATATGCATGCTATTATGTTCTGAATTACCATGGCATTATCTGAGTTGGTGTCGTCACACTAAGACTTGCAAGTCCTATTTCTAAGCCATAATGTATTATGCATGATTCTTTCATTAGAATTCCATTCAGACCACCCAAACATGCAAATAGTATAAGAGATTTCATGTTCCGAAAGCACAAGTCAAAACTATGCAAGGAGTATCATTATTTCAATAACCATGTGGTGATCCTAAAATCTTTGTCAAACCATGCAACTCTTTCCAGTTGAATTTTATAGTCAACATTTATCAACACAAACAACCCTCTCTTTTGAATTCAATATCATAGCCAAATCATGCGTAAATCAAGACATTTTGTTTCATGCTTTTCAAATACATTCAAAGCAATCATATCATATGAAAAGTGAAAAAAAAATCACAAGAGAGGAATTTCATGTAGGCCATGCTCTCAATTCAAATATCAACTTAAATCACATTCATGCATACACATATAATTTCAAATTAATTTGGGGGAAGGCCTAAAGACCAAAACAACATTTAATCAAGGCTTTTAAAATATTCTAGTAATCGTAAATTCAAACTCTTTCCGTAAAATTATGATTTCTAAACCTTTAGCATAAATTAAAGAAGGTTTCTTTGACCATGAATTTTTAGGATAACCCCACGTACCTCAATTTAGGAATTCAATGGATGTTTCTGGAAGACTATGATTTGGAGATTCCAAATCTTCAATCAATTTTTGAAACCCACGGTTGAATCTTAAGTTATTTGGAGTTTTTTTAATACCTTAAGGGGTGTTATTGATAGATTTTGATAAAAATATCAATAAAGTGGTCATTTGGTAGTAGAATCCCGTGTTTAAGAGTTGGAAATTATACAAAATGTCCTTAAAATATTTTTGAAAATTGCAGGCTATAATAAGAGAGCGTGCGTTGCACGCTGTAGAACCCCAGAGTGGAGCATGCACCGCATGCTCCATTGCACGATTCAATCAGTGAATTGGAGAGTGCGTCGCGCACATATTACACGATGATACTATTTTGGGGTATCAAACACGTCCTCATGCTCATCTAAAAATTCCAAAACTAACCCGGAATGTACCCTTGACTTGCCCCATCGCATAGCAACAACAGAATCAAGAAACAGAGGTCGGTAAGGTCGAAAAATAAATTCATAAAATATTGTGGGTTGAAAATGAGGCTAAGTATCTGTGACACTTAGAAAAATTTATAGTTTTTCCTACTCTGTGAGCTCACTACTAGGTGTTAACATGTGCACGACTTTTGCGGGGCGTTACAATACTGAAGCAATTCGATACGAACATTAGGTCTTGATTTGGGTGATTCTTTTTTAGTTCCTATATACTAAGACCCCATCCCACCCCTCACCCCCACCTCCACCTAAGCATACACATGATATGTTACGCTTTTACGGGTGGCTATAACTATCCAATAACCTCCTTGCCCTTTAGTAAAAAGAAAAAGGACTGAAAGTAGTAAACTCAATTTTCATATTTGAAATTTAAGAATTGCTTTGTCAATTTTGCAACTGTATTTATTTTTAATCATCAAAACTCTTAACTAACTACGAGCGCAATAAATTTTTAAAAGTTTGATTGCGCCTTAAATGATGTTGTGCAAATAAGTGAGATAGAAGAGTCTTACTTGTTCTTGTTGCTAACATGGTCCCAATAATCCCAACCACCATGGGCCACAACATCAACAAAGTAGGTGTATAAATAGAAAATTCTAGAGTGCTGGCCCATTGCACAACTCACATAAAGTGGGCCAAAATCTGTAACTCTACAGCCCAAGAATGTAAATCCAGTCTTCTCATCTGGAGATCTTTTTTCTTGGCTCGTGTGGACCAAAATCTTGGGGATATTGAATGTAACTCACAGTACTTCCCCAATAAAAGTAGTTTAGCACTTTCCTATTTTGATAATAAATTTCATAAATAGCCACTTTTTAACTTCTATAGATGAAATATAGTTACTCCCCCTGTTTAAAAAGAATGACTTGTTTTAACTTGATGAGGATTATAAGAAATTAAAAGACTTTTGATCTCACGACCTTAAATAAAAGATATGTCAAATATACTAAAAGTTTCTTAAACATGTCATGGGGAAAGTTGTAGATAAAGAATTGATAAAAAGGAAAGTGATCATTGTTTTTTAAATGGACTAAAAAAAGTAAGTCAAATAAGTGAAAAAGGAGGAAGTCCTATTTTAGAGCTTATGAGTTATGTATTCTAGAAAATGTAGTTTATTGGGTTTTTAATTATACATGTTAAGAGAATATCTAAATATACATATGTCGTACCTTTTCAAAGACATATCCCGACCTTTGCGGTTGATTTGTAGTAGAAGATATTCAGAATTAAAATTTTATAGGTTCAATAGGTTTCTGATGTTATTAGTAGTAACCCCATTATACTTTTACCATATGGATTCATAACTACTCTTTAGTGTAATTGTTGTGAATTTACACACAAATCGGTATATTCCTTATTGAAAAAACTGAATTCATGTATATTTTGTGTCAAAAATATTGAATTCACATAAACCCAATATCGATAACAAAGTTCTATACTTCCAAGAGAATTAACATCATATTCAATCTTTGAAGAGATAATTAATATTTACTTTTAACTACATTTTTCACACATTTTACGTCCGAACTAAATTCAAAAGTGGAATCAATTCCACCAAGGGGATTTAATATAAGAAAAAACTAGCAGAAGGGACATCTATAATTAATAAATAAAAATTATTTTAATATGTATTAATAGTTTAATCTTCTGTTGGAGGGGGCTTGGATGAACCCTAGTAAAAGATTTTCTTCGCCCTTGAGTAAACTAACCGTCGCTAGCTATTTTAAGTTAGCCCTTCCTGTCTTATTACTTATGTTTTGTGCCTAATGCAATGTTATCATGTGATGAAGTTAGTTATCTTGGTTGCAAGGAGAAAACTTTAATATAAGAAAGTTTAGAAAGCCTTTTTATCGACCCATTTGCAAGTTAGCTCCATTAAATCGTAAATCATAAACTGTAATTTTCAGTTTATGCATTAGGTTACAATTGCTTTCACAATGTTCACCAGTTTAATAAAATAGTTCGATTGATTTACTAATCTAGATAATAGAAAACTTCATAAAAGATGAAAGATAAAACAAACAGAAAATTTGAAAGCTTCATTAAAGACGAAAGATGAAACAAATGGAAAATTTGATTTAATAATATAGGAATTTCATAACCTTCTTTTTGTGGTGGTGGTGGGTGGGGTCCTAAAATCTCAAATAAATGGAAATGAAGACAAAACAATAAGTGACTTAACAACAAAGATAAAAGTTGATCATATTAAAAGGTGTAACTGGTTGTCTCATCCAAGCATAACTTTATATTCAAGAACTTCAATTATCAACTCCATGATAATTATGAGTTCAAGAACTCATCTCTCCTAGATCAAGGGAAACTTCTGAAATAAACTTGAATTGCTCGCCTGGAACATCACCTTTTATTTCTTTTTTAATTTTGTCCAACCGTGATTTATATGCCTCAAATTTCTTCAACCTGTTCTCCAAAGTGTGTTTATCTATTGACATTTTTGAGTCAAGGTATTTCTCCTTGAATGCTTGTACTTCTTTACGAAGATCTTTAAATTCCTCAAAGACATTTGTTTTGGTCATATCAGTATGATTCTGTAGGCTATCATTTTGTTTCAATTCATGAAACTTATCAATTACTTTTTCTATACTTGGGGAGCCATAGGAATGTGGTTTTCCAGCTTGTGTAAAGAGAATAAAACCGACATCTTCTCCGGTTAGATTTGAATACTCTTTTGCTTTTTTGCCCAAGCCATTTTTTCTTTTTGAAAAAGCAACTGTGCGAGCTTCTTTAGACTCAATCAACTTCATTTCAATCTTTTGTCTACCCTTTCCACCACTCCTATCCATTGTAAAGTAAATAATTAGAGAAGAGAAAAGATGCGTTGGTTGAATAAGTCTGAGCAATTTTGAGAAGAATGCTCGTGTAATTTATAGTAGTGATACGAGTTGGTTTGTCACGAGTAATGACACTTTTATTGAAAATTTTAATATTATAAGTTTAATCATCACGTGTATTGTCATGTATACTTATTGTGTTCACATTACGACTTGATTTGTCACGAGTATTGACAGGTTTATTTAATATTTGTATATTATAAATTTAATCGTCATGTGTTTTGTCATGTATGCTTATTGTGTTCACATTATGAGTCTGTTGTCACGAGTATTGACAGGTTTATTTAATATTTTCATATCATTAGTTTAATCATACATGTCTTGTCATGTAATATTTTCATATTATAAGTTTAATCACCACACGTCTAGTCATGTATACTTTTTGCGTTCACATTATGAGTCAGTTTGTCATGAGTATTAACAAGTTTAATAATATTTTAATAGGATAAATTTAATTAATCATCACGTGTCTTGTCATGTATACTTATTGTATTCACATCATGAGTTGGATTGTCACGAGTATTAACAGGTTTATTTGGTATTTTTAGATTATAAGTTTAATCGTCACGTGTTCTGTCATGTATGTTTATTGTGTTCACATTATGAGTTAGTTGCAATGAGTATTGACAGGTTAATTTAATACTTTCAAATTATAAGTTTAATCATCACGTGTCTTGTCATGTAATATTTTTATATTATAAGTTAAATCATCACGAGTATTAACAGGTTTATTTAATATCTTCATATTATAAGTTTAATTGTCACATGTCTTCTTATGTATCAATGTCTAGTAACACTAATTTTGTTGTGCATGCGTTACAACTCATATAATATTGTGCTCACTGATATGATTTAGTTTGTCACGAGTTTATCAAGTTTATTAAGTATTTTCATATTATAAATTTAACCATCATGTGTCTTGTCAAGTATAAATGTCTAGTAAGACTAAATTCATTGTGCATCCATTACAACTTTTACAATATTGCGCTCACTAGTACACTTTGAGTTAGGCCTATAATTAAATTATTCTATAAAAAAATATTTATGCCTTTTATAAGTTTCATATGAAACTAGTTTCTCGATTCGTGCGTCGCACGTGTATGCCTAGTCACGCAATACAAATTCTGTTAAATATTAATAATACTCGTTGAAATAAAATTGAGTGAAACATCTAGTACCCCCATAGTCTAACTTCGCGGGGATCCTATTCTCCCCCCCCCCCCCCCCCCCCCCCCCCCGAAACTCAATTTTGTGTATTTTTGTCACCATTTTGTACTGACATGAAACCTTTTATCAACCTTTTTAGATGACGTGACACGTTTGATGTGGGACCCCATTTTATGTTATAAAGGTACCACATCAGCACAAAAGGGTGTCAAAAATTTCTTAAAATTGAGTTCAGTGGGGGTAATAAGACCATAGCGAAGTTGAAGCTTGTTGTAACAACTTTGATCATAGTTCGAGGAGGTATTGAATGCTTATCTCAATAAAATTTATATTAAGAAAAAGTGCACATTTATGTAACTCATCAATGCAGATCACCCGTGGAACTAGCCAGAACTCCGCCTTGAAACAGCTGGGGCCGGTGGGTACAACTAGTCGGGTTCGCAAAGCGATACCCAGAAATCACGGATATAAAAAAAATAAAAAATCAATGAAGATCATTATTTGGTGACATCTTTATCGAGATAAAGATGACTGAATGTTCCCTTATCTATGAAGATGAACAATTAAACTTTTGGATACATGTATTATTTATACTAAGCAAAAAAATATGACGTCACCATTTTTATTATATCGTCAATTTACAATTATCATAACAACTTGACAATCGATCGATTCATACCTTTAAGAATTTCAGTCATTTTTAGGAAAATCCTCATAAAGTAAAAATTTACTAGTTTACATATCTTTTAGATTAAATACTATATATTTATTAAAACTTCTAAAAAAATCACAATTATTTGTAATTATTAGCTCTCGTCTCTTAGCTTGTTCTTCTCCCATTAGTGATTTCTTTACCTTGAACCTCTTCCAATTTCTAATACTTTTAGAACTTAATCAATTTTTTTTAATTATAATTTGCTAATAAGTATACGTTTTTAACCTAAAAAGGTTGTATGGGTAAAGGAAAATGAGATATAATAAAATTATAAGTTAGTTTTTGTACTTTTATTATGATTAACATTTCAATTGATTTACAAATCTAGATAATAGAAAGATTTATTAAAGACGAAAGATGAAACAAACGGAAAACTTGATTTAATAACATAGGAATTTCATAACATCTTTTTGTTTTTGGTGGGGTGGGGGATTTTGGGAGGCCGGGGGTGGGGGGTGAGGGTGTAGGAGGGTGTTCCTAAAGTCTCAAATAAATGGGAATGAAGACTAAATAATAATAGACTTAACAACAAAGATAAAAGTTGATCATATAAAAAGGTGTAACTGGTTAAGTCTCCTCCAACCACAACTTTATATTCAATAACTTCAATTATCACCTCCATGATAATTACGAGATCAAGAACTCATCTCTTCTAGATCAAAGGCAACTTCTAAAATGCCAAATTGCTCGGTTGGAACATCACCTTTTATTTCTTTTTTAATTTTGTCCAACCGTGATTTATATGCCTCAAATTGCTTCAACCTATTCTCCAACATATGTTTATCTGTTGGCATTTCTGAGTCAAGGGCTTTCTCCTTGAATGCTTGTACTTCTTTACGAAGATCTTCAAATGCCTCAAAGATATTTGTTTTTCTCATATCAACATGATTCTGTAGGCTATCATTTTGTTTCAATTCATGAAACTTATCAATTACTTTTTCTATACTTGGGGAGCCATAGGAATGTGGTTTTCCAGCTTGTGTAAAGAGAATAAAACCGACATCTTCTCCGGTAAGATTTGAATACTCTTTTGCTTTTTTGCCCAAGCCATTTTTTCTTTTTGAAAAAGCAACTGTGCGAGCTTCTTTAGACTCAATCAAATTCATTTCAATCTTTTGTCTACCCTTTCCACCCCTCTTATCCATTACAAAGTAAATAATTAGAGAAGAGAAAAGATGCGTTGGTTGAATAAGTCTGAGCAATTTGGAGAAGAATGCTTGTGTAATTTATAGTAGCGATACGAGTTGGTTTGTCACGAGTAATGACACGTTTATTGAAAATTTTAATATTATAAGTTTAATCATCACGTGTATTGTCATGTATACTTATTGTGTTCACATTACGACTTGATTTGTCACGAGTATTGACGGGTTTATTTAATATTTGTATATTATAAATTTAATCGTCATGTGTTTTGTCATGTATGCTTATTGTGTTCACATTATGAGTCTGTTGTCACGAGTATTGACAAGTTTATTTAATATTTTGATATCATTAGTTTAATCATACATGTCTTGTCATGTAATATTTTCATATTATAAGTTTAATCACCACACGTCTTGTCATGTATACTTTTTGTGTTCACATTATGAGTCAGTTTGTCATGAGTATTAACAAGTTTATTGATATTATCATATTATAAGTTTAATTAATCATCAAGTGTCTTGTCTTGTATACTTATTATATTCACATTATGAGTTGGTTTGTCACAAGTATTGACAGGTTTATTTGATATTTTTATATTATAAGTTTAATCATCACGTGTTCTGTCATGTATGCAATAGTGTTCACGTTATGAGTCTTTTGCAATGAGTATTGACAGGTTAATTTAATACTTTCAAATTATAATTTTAATCATCACTTGTCCTATCATGTAATATTTTCATATTATAAGTTAAATCATCACGAGTATTAACAGGTTTATTTAATATCTTCATATTATAAGTTTAATTATCACGTGTCTTCTCATGTATAAATATCTAGTAACACTAAATTTGTTGTGTATGCGTTACAACTCATATAATATTGTGTTCCCTAATATGAGTTGGTTTGTTGCGAGTTTAACAAGTTTATTAAGTATGTTCATTTTGTAAATTTAACCTTCACATGTCTTGTCAAGTATAAATTTCTAGTAATACTAAATTCATTGTGTATCTATTAGAAGTCTTACAATATTGCGCACACTGGTACACTTTGAGTTAGGCCTATAATTAAATTGTTCTATAAATAAATATTTATGCCTTTTATAAGTTCCATATGAAACTAGTTTCTCGACGCGTGCGTCGCACGTGTATGCCTAGTCACGCAATACAAATTCTGTTAAATATTAATAATACTCGTTGAAATAAAATTGAGTGAAACCTTTAGTACTCCATAGTGTAACTTCCTGGGGATCCTATTCCCCCCCCCCTTTCCACAAACAAAATACTCAATTTTACGTATTCTTATCACTATTTTGTACTGACATGACACCTTTTGTCAACCTTTTTAGATGACGTGACACGTTTGATGTGGAACCCCATTTTATGTTATAAAGGTGCCACATCAGCACAAAAGGGTATCAAAAATATGCTAAAATTGAGTTCGGTGGGGGTAATAGAACCCCTGCGAAGTTGAAGTTTGTCATAATAACTTTGATCATAGTTTGAGGAGGTATTGAATGCTTATCTCAATATAATTTATATTAAGAAAAAGTGCACATTTATGCAATTAATCAATGCAGATCATTATTTGGTGACATCTTTATCGAGATATAGATGACTAAATCTTCCCTAATCTATGAAGATGAACAATTAAACTTTTGGATACATTTATTATTTATACTAAGCAAAAAATATATCATCACCATTTGTAAGATACCCCGCAAAATCTTATGTTGATATTCAGCTCTTTTAGCTCCTAAAAGCTCTTTTGAAGGCCCAACACTTAGAATATTTTAGCTAGGTGTTCAACACTTAATCTTATTTTAAGCCTCCGAACTTCAGATATTTATTTGACGTCCTTTTCAACATTCATTTTTCTATTTTCAAGTTGTGTTGTGATGGGACAAGTCAATAGTACATTCCAGGTGAGTTTTAGAATTTTTGAAATCTGTTTAGGGCATGTTTGGATTTTGAAATAGTAGCATCCTGCGATTAGCATGCGACGCATGCTCCATCTCACAGTCCCTAGCATGCGATA